>ML798198.1:0-25404 GCA_009831015.1 Picea engelmannii
AGAAAAATTATTGAAATTGCAAATTAATTATTGAGATTGTATAATTAAAATGCAATACTAGTTTTTTAGGATGTTAAATATATTTATGCTTTTAAAAAAAGTGTTACTTTTATATATGATAATTCTTATTTATGCTTAAAAAAGTATTAAACAATAAATTTCCACATAATATTTAATTTCAATAACTAATCATATTCTAAATATAATAAATAAATTTTAAACATAAATAATTACACTAAAATGGACCAAATACTCCAAATACTTTTATAGAGTTTGGTTGAAACATTTTATTTTGAACCTTTTTTTTATACTTTTCACTATTTTTAAACTTATAATTTCAAAAAAGAAACATATACTTTTAACCATTAAACCTATTCAAATTATATATTGATAAACTAAATTTAATAAACAAATTCACTAATATTATATAATATAAACAATAAATATAATAAAACTTTTTACCAAAAATAAAAATGATAAACAACAAACCTTCGAAGAAACATTTCTTTATTATTCATAAGGAGTTGATTAAAATTATATCTTCAAAATCCCCCTCAACATTTCAACAAACATACAAAATCTTTAAAAAAAACTTCGAAGCAATACTACTTTATTATTCATAAGTGGTTGAATAAAATTATATATTCAAAATCCCCCTCAACATTTGTTTCGAGAATGACGTTGTAAATGAGGGGGTGGTACACTATACAGATTTTCAAAAGAGTAAATAGATTTTCAAAATAATAAATTGCTTATAAAATTTGCCTAAGGTAAATAATGATCAATTAGGGAAATGAAGATTATATTGCAGTATGAATTGTATGTTGAGATATGTTAATTAATTTTTTATGATTTTGTGGGTTGTAGCAGATTTAGTGGTTCTTTTAAATTGGTTTTTTGTTGGAACAATTTATCTATTATTAGGATCCACATTAATATAATCAGTTTTATAAATTGTGAAGAGTTCCTATAAATCCATGTAAAGTCGAGAGGCAAAAAAAGGTTGAGTGTGTGTAAGCTTGATTTGGTTGATATAATATCTCCCTTGAGCGATAAATAAATTGCATATTATTATCCCATAAATGTTTCCTTGTATAGAGTTTTACCACATAGTATTATTATGTTAAACTTGTGTAATTATTGTTGTCTTTGTGCTGTAATTTGTACCATTAAATTAAAATCTAGTTATTTTATGCTTCCATTGCACAACACATGGTATCAGAGCAAGTGCGCCAAGCAAGTGGAGCGTTGAAAGGCGAGTTCAAATTAGCAATAGAAATTATTTTTTAAACTCAGACGCTCCCTATGGAGTGTGGCAGGAGTGTGCCCCCTCTCCCACACTTCATAAATTAAATTTTTCGGGTCTCAGACGCGCCTTGTATTTGGCATCCGGAGCATCCAAAGAGGGACGCATCCTATGCAACTTTTTTTTTTTAATGGGAGTGGAGATATAAGGTTTGTATTTTTATAAAGTTATTTTAAGTGGATGTATTATAAAGGTGGATGACTTATAAAAGTATGTTTTTCGGTAAAAGGTTTAAATTTTATAAATGTTAAATATTTTTAAACTTTTATTTAATATTTGGGTTAAATGTTTTTGGTTCCACTTTAAAACAAAGATCATATGTGTACATTTAAAGAGCTTGGTTTATAAGTCGTGGTATTTGGGACTATTTTCATAAATGGTTAAAGTTTAAAGTGTAAAAAATTAATGGTAATTTAAACAATTTTGAGTTTTGGAAGTTCAAGATGCGGGTTGTACTGGTGCAATAAGGGTTGCAAAAAGTATTGGTGGGCAAGTCAAAAAAATCAATAGCCATGACGAACAAGGAATGGTAAAAACTAGACACAAAAGAACTCAATACCATTTGTCTATCTCTGGTAGATGAAGTTCTATTTAATATCGTAGGAGAGGATACAATAGTAAGCTTATGGAGCAAGATGAAAATTTTGTATATGACGAAGTCCTTGACGAGCAGAGTATTCTTGAAGAAGCAATTATACAGTTTGTGAATGAAACAAGGTATGAGAGTTGTTGACCATGTAAATACCTTTAATACCCTCATTGTTCAATTGACTAGTATGGAAGTTAAACTCGAAGATGAAGATAAGACTATTACACTATTTTGTTTGTTTCTTGAGTCTTGGGATAATTTAGTCACCTCTATTATGATTATGTTGTGGGAGCTTTGTTGTCTTAGAAGATGAGAAGAAAATCTAGTCAAGAAACCTTAACTCCAGAGGTGACACTGGTCAGAGGTCGACCCAAAGAAAGAGAGAAGAATCAGAGAAATTTTTCATGATCTAAGTCAAGAGGCAGAAAGGGTAGAGAAAAATGTTGGTACTGTGGAAAAACAAGGCATCTCAAGAAAAATTGTTGGAAAAGAAAAGAATATGAGGAGAACTCTACGAAAGAAACAAATTTGGCTGCAACAAATTCAGTTTCAACTAATGAAGTTTTATTCACTTCCAGTAGCTTACGATATCAGGAAGAATGATAGTTGGGTTTTGGTGCCTCCCACCACATGTGCTCACATAGAAACTAGTTTATTTCTTACCAATTTGTTGATGAGGATGTAGTGTTTATGGGAAATGGTATTCCATGAAAAACTATTGGGGTTGGCAGTATTAGAATTAGGATGATCCATAGTATTATTAGAGAACTAACGGATGTTATATATGTACCTGAGCTTAATTTAAATTTGATTTCATTAGGGGTTTTGGATTCTGGTGGGTATAAGTATATAGGTCAAGGTGGAGCACTCAAAGTGTCGAAAGGTAGTTTAGTAGTGGTGAATGAAACAAAGGTTGATAACCTTTATAAGATGGAAGGTAGTATTAAAGTTGCATCTGAGGTGGTAGATGTATCTTATTGTTTATGGCAGAAGCAACAAGGTCATATGAGAAAGAAAGAATTGCAAGTACGGGTAAGTTGTAAATCACTTCTAGACTTAGAATCTTTGTTTCTAAATTCCTTCTTGTTTTATATCTCTGCAAGTTATGATGGTGTAAAGAGATGTAATGTGTGGGATCCTACTGCCCACAAGATCGTCATTAACAGAGATATAGTATGTATGGAACAACAAGAAGGTTTAGTTCGAGATCGTAACGGAATATTTGTTTGCATGTTAGAGGATTCATTGTATGGCCTAATGGTACCTAGGAAACTATACATGAGGTTTGAATCCTTCATGGTGAGCCAAAAATTTTCAAGGGGTAAGTATGACTATACTATAAATAGTACATTCATTATCATGATGTTATTTGTTGATGATATTCTCGTTGCAAGACGAAGCATGGTTGAGATCAGTGAGATAAAGGCTTGGTTGGACATGACATTTCAAATCAAGGATCAAGGAGCAGCAAAAACAAATTTGAGCACGAAAGTACACAGAGACGGAATACATGGTAAGTTGTGGCTAGCACAACAGAAATTGATATTGATGAAATTCAGTATGAACATTGTGAAACCTGTCAATATCCTTGTTGCTTTCCATGATAAGTTTTCTTCAAGTTTAGGTCTTGTTTGTATAGAAGAAAAGGTTATGTCTAGTATACTGTGTGCCATTACAATAGGAGGTTTTTTCAATGTGATGAAATGGTTAAGACCATATTTCACACCATACACATGGAAAATTTAGGTGGAGAAGTGAAATAGGTGCTTCAGAGTTTTAGAGGTGCAAGTGTCACCTATAATGGTTTCAATGGTTTAGTCTGTGGTGTTAGCACTTGGTAAATTTCCTAGAGGTTGACGAAAGAAGCAATCTATTAAGGTAACTTTATCCAACCACTTTTGAAGTTGGGATCTAGCCCTTCCAACTTCAGAGAGGGATCTCTCTATATAATTTAGATATGTTTCGAATTTTAAATATTAGGCTAGGTAAATAAATCAGTTGGTTTTGTTGATGTAATGTGTGTTGAGTTGGTTGAGACAGTCTAAACATCCACTGGGCTATGGGGTCTGCATTTTAATAAAATGTGAAATCTGAACCAGAAACGTAAAGGAAAACTTTCACAGGGCGAGATAATATAATCACTGGATCTTTTAATAGCATAAATGATGGATAGCAGAAAAGATGAGAAAAGATAATTTCAACAAAGAAGCAATTAAGAATTTCTTTATTGAAAACACTAGAAGATAAACACTTAAATCTTTTGAGTCAGAAACAGGGTATACGAGATAAATCCTACAACGTTCGTTACTCTTAAAGATTAGATTCAGAAAACAATATGAGAACAAAGCGAGAATAACATTCAACTTACAAGGAAAACATCACCAGTGAATACACGCAAGAATCCTGTAAAAGTGCCTCCTTTATTAATGGAAGATCTCTTCAAAAATGTTACAGACTGATAGCGTCAGGGTGCGAAGATCAACAACCCCCCAATACTTCGAAAGGTGAAGTATTTATAAATCAAATTACAAACATTCCTGTCATAAATGACCAGGATGCTCTAAATCTATTTTTAGCCTAACAAACTTAACAAATCTCAAAAATCTAGGAACTGCTCGATGATGTGTTGTAACTGCATGCTGGTTTCTGGGTAGGCTATTGGTGAGGTTTCTGCACAACCTCGTCTGACTGGATAGCTGGCTGGACCTGGACAACTCATCTGCTAATCAATCAGAGCACAAAGCTCTTCCCATCTGAGATGACTTGGCATGTTGACTTTGAGCAGTCTTTGATACACTTCGTCCATGTCTGTGTACTTGGTAAATGTAGGCTTGGTGAGGAAAATGTATCGAATCTCGTGTTGGATGCTAATGTCCCACTAAAGGGCATCCAAAAATGCTTTGCTAGTGATGCTCCCTTGGATCCCTACAAACTTTGAGCTGTCCTTAGACACCTCAGCCAATCTCTTCTTGTAATATGGGAGTGTCATCAATTTATCATTAATTACCTTCAGACTAGGTAAACCTTTCTTCTGGAGAGCCTCAATCTTACTGAAGAATCTTTGTACCCCTAGGTCCATGGCCTGAACCTTTTCTTCCATCTGAAGCATTAGTCCTCTCTTATTCAGAACCCTTTTGACCTCAAGGATGGTCTCTGTTCTGTCTTCAATCTTCAACTCTTCTAGCTCTTCCCTGGTCTTAGAATTGAGGAACTTGATGATCTCATTTGCCTGTGTTGGCATGTCTCCCAATTCTACTCTGATCTACTCAATGACCTGTTTGCTCCTTTGGACCAATTCATTCTACTCAAACATGATCTGGATCATGGGCCATATCTTATTCATGGACTTAGTGATGTCAGTCCACACACTCTCTTTAACCTCAGCTAAAGTCTTTCCTGCCACTATTTGTTTCTGGAGCTGCTGAAGTTCCTGTTTGAGCTGCTATGTTACCTGCTTTTCTTTGGAGAGGCTGGTCTGGAAGGAGGACTTGAGTTCCTACAGGTTCTCAATCTCCTTTTTCAGCCTGCTGATTTCTGTTTCCTGCAGGTTCATCTTTTCCATGGACTCAGACAGTTCGGCTGTCTTCTCCTGGGATGTCAATGGAGTCGCTGATGGGATTGTTGTCACTGATGACGTGCTCACTCCTACAATTGGAATAGCACTCAATGGAATGACTTCCATTGGCTTCAGCTTCTCTTTCTCTTTTAGCAGCTTCTCCATCTTAGCTTCCATTTCTTTGAGCTGTGCATTCTGCTCCATGAGCAGCTTGAGCATCTCATCCTTCTTGCCTTCTTTCTTTGTTATCTCCTCTGCCTGCGAGTCCTCTGTGGGCTGAAGCTTCAGTTGTTTCCTCAAGGAGGAAATGTCAGTATTCTTATTCTTTATCATTTCCTCCGCTGCTTTGACATTCAAAGGATCATAACCGATCTTGAGGACCAGTTCCTCCAGAGTTTTGATCCTATTGTCCTTTGCAAAGGATGAGATCTTCTCCATTTTGAGCTGTGTTTGAACATTGTTTAGGGACACCTATAATTTGGCCGTAGACGTGGAAGGATGCGCCAGCGTATAGAAAACCATTTCCCCTATCTGCTTGTGCAGATCCATCTGATCAGCTGGGTGCACGTCCTTCGTCTGGAATTCGAAGGTGGCCCTCTTGTAGTCAGTGATCGCCTTGGGGTCTGGAACCTGTTCCTGGCAGAATGCCATATGCATTCTTCCCTTCTCGGTGTTGAATGCTGACAGCAGCCTATGTTGCGCAGTCGATGTCTGCTTCCATAATTGAGCACAAGTACTGCTGGTCAGGGTCTGGTTCCTTTTCTTTATCAGCTCATACTTTTCAAAAATGCTCATCTTGGGCCCAGTCTTGCCTGGCTGAGTGCTCAAAGGGGAGACTGTGGTTTTCTTCAGCAATGTTGGGGTAATGTCCTTATAGAGGCTCGAAGCGAAGGGTGGAATAACATACTTAGTCACTGTGGTAGGAGGGGCTTCTTTTTCTCCAGCCTGACCAGGAGCTGAAACTGTCTTGGGCCTCTTAGTGTGCAACTGGAACTCTTCGGACGATACCTCCGTGATAGGAGGAGATAAATCTTGTCGAGGCCTTTTTTCCTTTGGGACTTGTGGCATTTCTGTTTGAGACACCGTGGTCGGGGGATCCTTCCCTTCTACTTCCATCAATGTGTTAGGCTCCTAGGTTGTTTGATTGGTGAACTTCTCAATTTCGGGTTTGGACACATGAACATACGGGATGTTCTTGTGTTCTTGTTCTTCACCCTCATCTCTGAGATGATCCCACATGGATCATAATGCCATGGGAAACTCATGAATAACTTCATTTCTTTCAACATTCTGTCTTCTTCTTCCCCGACGCCATGACTGTTGTAGATGAAGGAGCCAATCTGCCCCTTTATTCTAAGATGCTACTTTTTCTTCAATGATACAAAATGAATATCATCTGAATTTATAATCTGTCTTATATATTCTAGAGAAAAGATTCTGACAGGCAAATACTTGGGCAACTTATACGGTGCCAATTTGCACCCGTATACTCTGATCTCGGTATGATTTTGATACAGGTACCAATCCCCGATCTTTGTGTTGTCCGAGAGATGCAGGATTCTCTGGAATTCGTCATTTATTCGAGGCTCGGGCCTGCCACCTAACAAGCCTACCACAGGGTGGTAGAATTGGTCGATGAACTCTTTGAAATTGAAGTCAGTGGAGTTGTGCTTTAGCAATGAGGTCTACGATGTGACTGCCTGAGGTTTACCATCTCCATCCATCTTCTGCATGGAGAAGCCAAATTTATCCACCTGGTAGAAGACGAACAAGTATGCTAGTACTGATGAATATCTAAACATGCCTTCCGTGCCAAAATTCATGAACTGTTCGTGAATATTGTCTGCCAAGAAGGTGCTAAAATCAAACTGGGTGGTGGGCTTTTCGTCTGCAGAGAAGATGGATAAGAAGCCCATAATGGGTTCATCTACCCACTGGTCAGAATAGTATCCCAACAAAGCGCAAAGGGATGAAATGACATGGTTTTCCTTAGTGGAGAACATGGATGATGGGTAAGGAGGATTTGTGGAGGGGAATTGAGTGGATGGGGGAAGGAAAAGCTCAAATATTTGAGCTCTTTGGGGGAAGGTCATTTTCTGGTATAATTCTGTGAGAATTTCCAGGTCGAAAGGAGATGCAGAGTCGGCTCGGGGGATTTGCATCATCTAGTCTATGGATTCGAGCGTGATGAGAAACAGGATTTCTCCGGATGAGGAGATGATGACTCTTTGCTCGGGGATATAATGATCTTGACACTTGAGAGCAAACTCGGGAAAATGATGGATCTGAGGGAAAAGGTATAGGGGTAAATTGGACTCCCAGAGTTCAATTTCATCGCTCTGGTCCAGGAAAACTTCCCTGAGCCACAACTAGAGGTCTGAGAAATCAAAATCGCATTTGGTATCTACGATCAACCTGTATTTTTCAACCAGTGGGATCCTGTCCAGGTCGATAGGAGGCGGGAGAAACAGATTTTCCTCTCCTTCTGCTTGTTTGGATTTTGGCGCCATCTCTACAATAGTACCTACAATAAAACAAGACGTTAGTGGGGTCGACTGATTGTGGGTGAGGGCACGGAATGTAACGGAGGAGTAAGCGGTGAATGTCTCAGGTGCAATAGGTGAATAGAAAAAATAGGAGAAATAACGGTGCTTTTATTTAAACTGGGGTCGGTTGGGTGCGGGAGACAGGTCAGTTGGATAACGGATAGGTTATCCAGTAATAAATGGCCAACGGACCACTTGGGGGTGAGATGGCGGGTGACTGTGACTGAGGGATATGGATGGGTGACGTGGAGGCTATCGATTGGAGGTAAAAGTCATAGTAAGGGGCTTGCCATGAGTGAAAGGGGGGAAGGACTGACAGCAGTTATGGGACATGACCAGCTTGGAAAAGGTGGAAGGTGACGTCCGTAGGTGATGGAGGTCTGTCAGATAGCAGATGGTGACAAGACTTTGGGGCAAATAGATTTACACCACGTATAACAAGGGACCTGCCAGAGGGGGAAAACCATTCCAGACGCCCCCCCTTCAGTTAAAAGCATATCATCCAGGGGGGTCCAAAATCCATTTTGGGTCGTTGATATGTGCGCCTGTTTCTGAGCCACAGATCTAAGCATGCTCTTTATCACTCATTCTAGACCCCTCCCCCCTCCATTAAAGGCAGAACAGATGGGGGGTTCTGGAATCCAATATTGACCGTTGATTTAAGCACTCGACCCTGGGCCGTCCAGATGCGCACAAACCTTATCACTGATTCCGGACCCCCCCGGTTAAAAGCAGAACGGTGGGGGGGGTCCGGAATGCTCTGTACATTGTAGATCTGGGCATCGCGATCAGGACTGTCGATATGTGCAGGGAGCATAAATGGGGAGCGGAAAACACATGTGCTGGAAAAAACTTAGGATAAATGCATTTTATGGGTTTTTCCCCAAATTTTTCAAGTAGACACCACCATGGGGCTTCGACCAAACGATCTTCTAAGCATATAAAACACCGTGCCACATTTACATCAAGCTAATTTTATTGGAATGAAGCAATGAAGCAACTAGCCTATATACTAAACTATCTTCCTATGGAAATTAACCCAGTTTAGACTGTTGGGTTAATAATTTACTCTACCCTGGGGCTATCTGACCAGGATTAGACAGTCTGGCCAGATTTATTCACTACTCTAACCTAGACAATTTGGCTAAGATTAAACTGTTTAGCCAAACTCATTCACTATCCTATCAACATCAATTTAAAAAGAACTTGGCCATGCTTGAAAGGTATGGCCCAAGTTACCATTATTGCATGAAGCTTTTATTTCAATTCTTTTATGCCCTCTTTTTCTTTTCTTTTTCTTTTTTCTTTCTTTTTCTTTTTTCTTTCTTTTTCTTTTTTCTTTCTTTTTCCTTTTTTCTTTCTTTTTCCTTTTTCTTTTCTTTCAAAATTATTTGCAGAATGAAAAATCATTTGTCAACAAAAACACTAGAGACAAATAATATCCCAGTCACCAGTTGATCCTATAACTTATAGGGTGATAACAACGGCTCCACCTAGGGATGGTACTTTCCCTGTGAAGTGCCAAGAATCCTAGTTCCTGTCATTCTGAAAACTTCTGTCTAGTAGCCTTCGTTCATTGATTAGTTTTATTCTCATAAATTGGAAGAACAGTGGTCAGCGGCTTAGGGCCTTCTCTTCGGGATTCAACCAACTGACTAATGTTCTTCACTTCATAAAATGCAGGCGAAAAATAAAAATAAAAATGGTATGTACAATGGTGGGTGAAAAGTTGAATCTCTACTGAGGTGGAACATAATGTTTCAGCATTTTTCCATTCACAGGTCCTCCTGGCAGATTTGTCCCAAAAGCGTTGTTTATCAAGAAAGCATTGTTTCCCCTGAAAGATTGGATCATGTATGGTCTTGTCCACATACTGTCAAATTTTCCATTCTTTCCCTTGTCTTCATTTCTGGCGTCCCATCTCAGCACCAAATATCCTAATTCAAAATCGTCTTCCTTGGTTCTTTTGTCAAAAATCTTCTTGATGCTTTCTTGGATCACCTGAGTCTTGTTGAAAATGTCCTCCATAGACTGTTGCAAATGGATCATCTGGTTGATCCTTCTCTGTGAATCATTTGGTTCATCTTGTACATCTTGAAGCAACTTCATGACGGGGACTCCTAAAGAAGTGGGGATAACTGCCTCTGTGCCATAGACCAGTTGGTATGGTGACATACGGATTGACCTTTTGGTGGTCAGTCTGTCAGCCCACAAAGCGAACACCAACTTGTTCTGCCATGATTTCTTGTTTTCCTCCAAAGTTTTCTTGATGATATTTACCAAGGTTTTGTTTGAAGATTCCGCCAACCCATTCCCCTGAGGGTAGTAGGCTATGGAATGCCCCAAACCAATGTGATATTGGTTGCAGAAATCTATGAGCTTCTTTGACCGAAAAGCAGTTGCATTATCATTTATAATCTTTCTAGGACATCCAAAGCGAGACAAAATATTATTTTCAATGAATTTGATAATAACATAGTCAGTGGCTTGCCTGCTTGGTACTGCTTCGATCCATTTGGTAAAATAATCGATGGTAGTGAGAATCCACCTGTGTTGGCCTAAAGAAGGGGGGTGTATTTTTCTGATGAAGTCCAGTCCCCATTGTTGGAAAGGTGCTTCAATTGAGATCGGTTTCAGGGGAAGAGGAAGGAGTTTCCTTTTTCCTTAAAACATCTGACATTGATGACATGTAGTCACCCTTTGATGAACATCGGCGAATAGGGTGTGTAGTGTACCAATTGCTCTGATACCAATTTGTAGTGTACCAATTCACTACCCAGGTTCACCCAAACCTCTCGGTATAGCATTCATTACATGGATAGAAAAACAAGTGCATTTAACCAGAATTAAACGCACTTAATTCGCAGAGTAAAATATATAAGTTACTGTTACCATTAACAAACCATAGCATGCAACAGTAATTCATTTACACAGCGGAAAACATGATACAAAACAACACAGTATATCTCACAGTTATAGTGTGACATTGGTTCCATCATTCTACTTATATTTCAGGGTAGTTGGACGGGGCAAGGACAGGTGGTTGTAGCCACCTTCTAGTTGTAGCCAGAGAACATAGGGGGTTGTAGCCTCCTTCTGGTTGTAGCCATAGAATTGGGGAGTTGGAGCTTCCCTCGGGTTGTATCCTGAGAAACTAGGGGGTTGGAGCCTCCTTCCAGTTGCAACTAGAAAACAAACAAAGTTCGTGCTTCCAATGAATGTAATTATTCAAGACATATAAGAAAAATAATTCTATGGTTTTTGTAGTGTACCCTTTTCCAACAGAGGTTTTCAAACCTCTCAGTTACCATTCTATAATGGATTTTTTACATAATTTGTACAGACATTATAAGCACATGCATTTAAACAATTAAACACGCTTAAATCTCAGAGTAAAATATATAAGTTACTGCTACAATCAAACAAGCCATAGCATTCAACAGTAATTCATTTACACAGTGGAAAACATGATACATAAACAGCTCAGTCATGCAAAACATGAGCAAAGCATAATTCAGATACTTATCTTTATCAATGGTGGAATCCATCAACCAAATGCAGGCCTTCCATGAACCTCCCAGTCGTAGACCACACTGCTCCTCAACTCAACAGTGGGTCACCCCCGAGATGGGACTGATCTCCACCCCAGGGAAAGGAATCTAGACTCGGGCTAAGGTTACAGGGAATTCCGTCATACACAACCACCAGGAAGAAAGCTCTCCCAGGAATCTCCCACGCTCACCGCCCACAGACCCTCATTCCCCACATGCCTGTTCCACCCTAGGAGAGTGCACCTTCTCTGTCACCTGGACAGTCTCCCTTACCTTGGGTTACAGGAACAGACCAGACCAGAAATCTCCAGGCTCTATGGCAGCTACAGGGTTCCTTCCAGGAGTTCTCTCCTTCCTCTGCGCACTCTCTCACCTGGAGGAGTCGCTCACAGGCCAACAAGCCTCACGCAGTCCATTACTGCGTGGTCACAACAACCCATGGGGAAAAATAGACATGAGCTATCCAGCAGGTTTAACAATGACAGATGGTCTCACGGATTGGCTCCACACATAGGCTCGGCGCTCAGACAGAGGATGTTTCAGCCTTTCAGGATTCAACACACACAGATTATTCTCGAAATCAACACAGACTATTTAATTTCCCATTCCAGAACAGAGGAATACACCAATTTCCTCAAAGCCAGATACAGGCTTCCTCAAACTGGTTCAACGATGGTAAATGGGTCTCACAGTCACGGATTCAGGATAGAGAGGTACAGATTATTCAGAACAATCACAGGCTTTCCAGCTCTCAGGGATGCACGAGGTATTCTTTGCAGAGGTTGAGTTAATCGTATTGCTTAGAGCCTGTACACTCTCAGGGAGTCAGGTGGAATGGAGGAGGCATCCCCCTCACGGCTCGTCTTGGTCATTTTATTTGCATGCACTAGGGCTGACACTTGTCACCCTAGGAACTGCATGCGTTCCATCAGCCTGCATCCCTTTTGCACGCTTTCCCTTTCCAAAACTTAGGATAAACAAAAATGCACATGTCTCTTTTTGAAATAATATTAAAATATTATTTCCCAAGCTTAAGCCCCCTAGGCTCAACACTTAGCCCCTTTCCCACCTTCCAGCCCCTAATTCCTTGCCCACTCTGTGGACGCTCAGTCCCCCTTCACTCATTCATTGTGGTCGGTCTGTACCTGGCGGTGTTTATATTTTTATTAATCATTCTACATACATACATGTACATCAGCAGGCTCCTGGCCTTCAACACTTAGGCTCCATGGCCTAACAAACACATAAGCCTACCAGCTTATACCAAACATGGCTCACCAGCCTACAGACATGTTTACAATTCATTTCATATATCATGATTTGCAACGGGGCTCGGCCTTGGGGACACTACAATCCCCCTCCCCTTATTTTTGCACTGTCCTCAGTGCAACTTACACTGCCTCCATGTGTCCTTTAAAATTTTCAAAAAGATGTGGGTACTCTGCCTGCATAACTTCGTCATGCTCCCATGTCGCATCCTCAGGACTATACTAGATCCATTGGACCTTTACAAGCCCTATAGCTCGATTCCGGAGATGCTTTCTTTTCGTGTCCAATATGCGCACAGGATGCACTTGCAGGACACCTTCTGGATCCACCTAAATCAGAGTCCAATCGATAACATGATTAGAATCAGGTACATATTTCTTAAGCAGTGAAACATGAAACACATTATGTACAGTCATAGATGTAGGTAATGCAAGCATGTATGCAACTGGCCCAATCCTTTCCAGGATCTCAAATGGCCCACGAAATCTTGCTACCAACTTGGCACAACTTCCCAATTTCAGAGAACTCTTGTTAGTTTTCGCTTTCAGGAAAACATGGTCACCAACTTTGAATTCTCTATGGGTTCTGTTACTATCAGCGTAACTTTTCTTCTTGTCCTGGGTGGCTTTCAGATTCTGTTTGATTTTTATCATTTGATGTTCCATCTCTTTGAGTAGTTCAGGTCCAACTACTGTTCTGTCAGCTGGATTATCCCAGCTCACTGGAGTGTTGCACTTTCTTCCATAAAGTGCTTCGAATGCGCTCATCTTCAATGATGCATGGCACCCATTATTGTAAGCGAATTCTACCAAATGCGGGTAGTCCTCCCACCTTGATGGTTTATCCATCACATACATCCTCAGCATGTCTTCGATTACTCTGTTTACTCTCTCTGTCTGTCCATTAGACTCAGGATGATATGTTGTACTGAAGTTCAGATTCGTTCTGAATCCCTTGAACAATCCTCTCCAGAAATTCGAAGTGAATTTTGGGTCCCTATCAGACACAATTGTCTTAGGAATTCCATGCAAGAGTGAAACTTCTTTTAAAAATATATCAGCAACCTCTGCTGCTATGTGGGTGGTTTTCAGTGGAATAAAATGGGCAGCTTTATTAATCTTGTCCACCACCACCATGATTGAATCATGATGCTTGCTTGTTCTGGGCAATCTTGTGATAAAATCCATTGTTACGACATCCCATTTCCATTCAGGAATAGGTAAAGGCTGCAACAACCCTCCTAGGTGCCTATGCTCCACCTTAACCTTCTGGCACTCCATACATATGGCGATGTATTCAGCAATTTCTTTCTTCCAACCTGGCCAAAAATAATGGCCCTTGACTGTTGCCACAGTCTTTTGATATCCAGGATGACCAGCATAAGTCGCGTTATGCATTTCTTTTAGAATTGCCAGCTTCAATTCTTGGTCATTAGGTACGTACACTCTGTTTTTATATAGAAGTAAATTATCAGTTCCCAAGGTGTAACTTTCCTTGGTCCGTGGTCTCTCACGCTGTTGTAGCTTTGCTACAAGACTTTTGTACTGCAAATCAGCCTTGGCAGCTTCTAAAATTCTGTCTTTCAACTCAGTTTTGTACATGCTAATGGTTGTAGCATGTAATTCATGCACTTTTCTTCTGAGTGCATCAGCCACCTTATTTTCTTTCCCTTTGATATGCTTGATATCAAAGTCATATTCACACAGAAATTCCAGCCATCTGATTTTCCTGGAATTTAAGGTTGGCTGATCAAATAAATACTTCAGACCGTTATGGTCTGTTCTCAACTCGAATTTCCTGCCCATGAGGTAATGTCTCCATTTCCTCAAGGCATGGACGATTACTGCCAGCTCCAAATCATGAGTGGAATAATTCTTCTCATGCTCCTTCAACTTTTGGGATTCATAGCAAACTACAAATTCTTCTTGGCTGAGAACTCCTCCCAGCCCCTCCTTACACGCATCTGTGCACACTATGTAATCCTTACTTGGATCAGCAATCTTTAGGATTGGAGCACTAGTGAGCAGCTGCTTCAATTGTTGGAAGCTTCTCTCACATTATTCAGTCCACTGGAACTTCTTCTCCTTCCTTTGCAAGGAAGTGATAGCATGAGCTATCCTTGAAAATTCGGCTATGAACCTCCTATAATAACCTGCCAGACCCATAAAGGATCTAACTTCTGTCACATTTCTTGGCGCTGGCCACTCTTGAATGGTCTGTACCTTCTCAGGATCCACAGCGATTCCCTCTTTAGAAATAATGTGTCCCAGATAATGGATCTGCTTTTGGTAAAATGAGCACTTGCTCATTTTTGCATACAGCTGGTGTTCTCTCAACACCTGTAGCACCATTCTCAAGTGTTGTTCATGTTCTTCCTTTGTCTTGGAGTAAACCAAGATATCGTCCAAGAATACTATGACGAATTTGTCCAAATAATTTCTGAAAACTCCATTCATTAAGCACATGAAGATAGCAGGCGCATTGGACAGTCCAAACGACACCACTGTAAATTCATAATGACCGTACCTTGTTCTGAAGGAGGTCTTGCTGATGTATTCATCTTTTATCCTCACTTGATGATATCCAGATCGAAGATCTATTTTCAAAAATACTTTCGCATCCTTTAACTGATCAAAAAGATCATTAATCCTTGGCAGAGGATATTTGTTTTTAACAGTGACTTTATTCAACTGTCGAAATTCAATGCACAGCCTCAACGTCCCATCTTTCTTCTTCACGAATAGAACTGGGGCTCCCCATGGTGACACGCTGGGATGAATGTAGCCTTCCTTTAATAGCTCTTCGAGCTGCAATTTCAACTCTTTCATCTCTAGCGTACTCATCCTATAAGCAACTTTCGAAAATGGAGCTGCTCCAGGCATTAGATTTATAGAGAAGTCAATGTCCCTCTTCGGAGGTAGTCCAGGCACCTCCTGAGACACGTCCTCAAACTCTTCGAGTACCCTGTGGTCTTCCAGATTCGAGATCACATTTTGGTATACTTCTTCCACCTGGGCTGCAAATAATTGACAGCCTTTCCGATAACATTTCTTCAGCTATATGGCTGAGATTTCTCTAACAGCCACGGCCCTGGGAATTCCTTGAACTATTACCTGATTTCCCTCTTCATCTAGACATGTGAATCTCTTGTTACGACAATCCAGAAGGGCATGGTGCTGGTCCAACCAGTCCATCCCAATTAAGCAATCATATGAGACTAAAGGCAGAATGTTAAATTCAGCCTTAGTGCTCATTCCTTTCATGTCCACTAAACAGGACTTTACCAATTCAGTGACCTTCCTCTTGGTCCCTGTGGCTAACTGCACTAACCAAGACTTTTCATGTTTGCTCTTCGTTAGATGCAAACTTTCCACCACCCTAGGATCTACATAACTATGGCTAGCCCCTGAATCAATCAAAATAACAAGTGGTCGGTTGTTGATCATACCTTCCACTTCAATCATGTATGATTGAAATTCCACTTGCTTATTGTCCAGGGCCACGTAGATCCTCGGCATTCTGCTGCCCATATCCTCCACTTTTCAGCTTGCTGAATAGTATGGACAGTTCTTACTTTGTCTTTTCTGTGGGGGCAATATCTGTACCTATGATTCCCTTTACAGCCCCAACACTCCATGGGTGGAGGCCTTGGCATCTATTCACTCCCTTCAAATTTCTTGGGCTCTTTAAAATATGACTGTCCCCAAGGACTGTTTCTAAAAAAGGAAGGCTTGCTTCCCTTCTGCCTCTGTTCTTTTTTAAACCTCTTCTGGTTATCCAAAGCCTTCCAAAAGTTAGGCTTTTCTCTTTGTTGTTCGTATAGGCATTTCTCCCTTCTTATGGTTTCTTCCATGGTCTTAGGATCATCGTATTGAATCTTGTCACCAATGGAAGGTGGCAGTCCACTCAGATACCTCTGAATTTTAACAGCCTCATCTTTAATGAATGGGACATACTTCAACAGTTCCAGAAAACTTCGTTCATACTCATCAATGGTCATACTACCCAACTTGAGTTCGAAGAACTCCTTCATCTTTCTGTCATAGTATCATTTAGTCAGGTATTTCTTCTCGAAATACTTCTTAAATTCCTTCCACATGACCTCTTTCTCTCTGATGTGCTGCACTTGCACAAACTGATCCCACGACATGGACGCTTTTCATTTCAGCTGATACATTGGAATTCTACCTTCTGCACGAGCAGAATAATTATGCAGTTGGAAGTATTTCTTCATGCCCAACAACCATGTCTCAGCATCTTCCTCCTTCTTATGTTCTCCATCGAATGTTGGAGGTTTAATTTTATTCATCTCTCCTTTCAATTCGTCTTTTCCAGATATTCGATGTTTTCGGGTAGGGGATGGGCTCAAACTGCTGTGTGTCTCCCTGTCCGAATGTTTTTGGGAGCGACTGTGATGTCGGATACCACTCCTCGATATCCTTTTCTCCTCAGGGGTTTTGACACTTCTTGATCTGCTTGTGTCACTCCCCTTTTCCAATTTCTTTTCTATTCTTTCCAGGCTCTTCAACATTTTTAAATTGAATTCACCCTGCCGATCTCGGATTTTCATGAGCTTTCGGCTATCAGCTAGGCGAGCCTGGGCATCTCTTTGTAGCCCTTCAATGATTTTCATCATATGTCCTTCCTTATCCATCTCTTTTCCATGCCCATTAGAGTTCGATCCTTCGACTCCCAGGTTAACATCCTTTCCTTCCTGTTCATCTTCTATCTTAGGGGTAAACTGCACTTTTCCCCACTCCATACTCGGTGTTGATTAACTAGTTTTATGGCCTTCGTTGAACTCTACACACGCACTCTCTGTGCAATTAAATTTGAAATTTGTCAGGCCATTAAACCTTCGCGAACAATCTACAATATTTACAAGCCAGTTCGAACAAAATAAAAGACATTTCGTTTTAAATAAGTTTCTTGAACTAGAAGTATTATGTATTTCTTCCATTTCTTTGCATTTGAGGAAATTTCCAAACAGTTCTAGCACTCGTCAGTCTTCTGCAATATAACGCGTAGACAACTAGAATTTGTCAAGCCTTCGTTTTCTTGACAATTCTTCATCATTCATAAACAATCCAATTTATGAAAAAAAGTTTTAATTTTCCCGAATTTTCTGAGCTCTGCTTGGTTCTGCAATTTCTGGGACTTCGAAACTTCAGAATCTCGATCCATGAAGATCCGACAGTTAGATATTCGTAACCAGAGTCACCCTTTTACAACTCGCAATCTCGCGAGTTCATGAGTCGAAGACCCTCGACTCATTTCCTCTAACCGCCGATACCCGAGATGCGACAAGGGTATGGCTCTTTTCTTTGTTAGTGCCCTCTCCACATGTAACCGTAGGCTAGGCTAAAATGTCAGCGCCTCTCGCAACTTGCACCTTCGTGAGTGTGTGAGTCGAACTCTTGTGCCTCCCATTGCGATCTTCCGAGACGTGATAGGTCAACGCTGAGCTGACTCCTCCCTCGACGGACTTCCGCTACTCGAAACCTCACAACCTCTCAACCTCGCCGGTTGAACCGTCGAGCTTTCACCCTCCTATTTCACGAACTCCCGAGATGCGAGAATTCAACAGAGTGTCGACTCCTATCTCCACGAAACGCATGTCCACCCATCGACCACGCA
Organism: Picea engelmannii; assembly: GCA_009831015.1. Classification (NCBI taxonomy): domain Eukaryota; kingdom Viridiplantae; phylum Streptophyta; class Pinopsida; order Pinales; family Pinaceae; genus Picea; species Picea engelmannii. The sequence continues at coordinate 18,455 of ML798198.1, forward strand.
TGTCCCACCTTATTCTCTACCACGCGACCACACAACCTTGTCTCTCGGCACTTCGCGACTCGCGAATCTTAACGCCAATACTTCGGGACTTATCGTGGCGAGATCCCGAGGTTTCGTGCCACCTGTATTCCACTCACCGGCCTCGCTATGGCCCACACTTTCCTCCAACTGTTGGGGTATTGCTTCTCGCAATCTCGCGACCCCCGTGGAAAAATTCTTGAGCCTTTTCTCGCGAGGCTCCAATACACGATCCCACGTGCGGATCCAACGGTCCTCCTGTGACCCGGATCCAACGTCTATTCTCCTTCTCGTTTCTCGTGTCCTCATGACTTGGAGTACCCAATATTTGGGCTCTCACCCTGCGAACTACCGAGTTCGCGAGATCTCTCGATCTCTGCCACCTTTCCTTCTCAGATGGATGGCTCGGATCGTTCCCAGGACTTCCACCATGAAAATTTCCGATCTCATGTCATTGTGACTCCCGATTTCACAATGTCGATATCCCGATTTCCCGAAATGGAAAATCTCACGACACGTGTCCTCCGTCTTTCGGACAGTTTAGATCTATTTCAGAGCTTTCGCCCCTAGTTTCTGAGGTTTAACCTTCAGACACCTCCCGGCAGATCCAACGGCTGTCGAATTTTCTGACTGAGATCTGATGGCTCAGACCGTTCCTAACCAAATCGGTATTTCGCGTATCACGATTTTCCAATCCCCTGTGCAATATCCAAAGTCTTTAACCTTGTGCACATTCTCCATATCTGACGGTTACAAGGGTTCGCCTTCCCTTCCGAACAGATCCATGGTTCTAACACCATTGGTGTAGAGACCTGTCTCCCGTGGCCGTAGACCACATCGGCTGTAGTTTCACTGCACCGCTAAACTTCTTGATTTCTTAGTAAAAAATCTTCAAGTGTCTCCTTGACACTTCGGAGCAAACCAGGGTCCGAAATTGGTCCTCCCGACTCAATTTCCCCTCGCATTCTTCATCCAAAGACCACTCCACTGGCCCATCTAGGCTCAATGTCAAAACCTTCGCTCTGATACCACTTTGTAGTGTACCCTTTTCCAACCGAGGTTTTCAAACCTCTCAGTTACCATTCTATACATGGATTTTTTACATAATTCGTACAGACATTATAAGCACATGCATTTAAACAATTAAACACACTTAAATCTCAGAGTAAAATATATAAGTTACTGCTACAATTAAACAAGCCATAACATTCAACAATAATTCATTTACACAACGGAAAACATGATACATAAACAACTCAATCGTGCAAAACATGAGCAAAGCATAATTCAAATACTTATCTTTATCAATGGTGGAATCCACCAACCAAATGCAGGCCTTCCACAAACCTCCCAACCGTAGACCGCACTGCTCCTCAACTCAACAGTGGGTCACCCCCGAGCTGGGACTGAGCTCCACCCCAGGGAAAGGAATCCAGACTCAGGCTAAGGTTACAGGGAATTCCGTCATACACAACCACCAGGAAGAAATCTCTCCCGTGAATCTCCCACGCTCAATGCCCACAGACCCTCATTCCCCACATACCTGTTCCACCCCAGGAGAGTGCACCTTCTCTGTCACTTGGACAGTCCTTCGGCTGCCAGTCTCCCTTACCTTGGATTACAGGAACAGACTGGACCGGAAGTGTCCAGGATCTATGGCAGCTACAGGGTTCCTTCCAGGAGTTCTCTCCTTCCTCTGCGTGCTCTCTCACCTGGAGGAGTCGCTCACAGGCCAACAAGCCTCACGCAGTCCAGTACTGCATGGTCACAACAACCCACGGGGAAAAGCAGACACAAGCTATCCAGCAGGTTTAACAATGACAGATGGTCTCACGGATTAGCTCCACAGATAGGCTCGGTGCTCAGACAAAGGATGTTTCAACCTTTCAGGATTCAACACACACACAAATTATTCCCGAAATCAACACAGACTATTTAATTTCCCGTTCCAGAACAGAGGAATACACCAGTTTCCTCAGAGCCAGATACAGAATTCCTCAAACTGGTTCGGCGATGGTAAATGGGTCTCACGGTCACGGCTTCGGGACAGAGAGGTATGGATTATTCAGAACAATCACAGGCTTTCCAGCTCTCAGGGACGCACGAGGTATTCTTTGCAGAGGTTGAGTTAATCGTACTGCTCAGAGCCTTTACACGCTCAGGAAGTCGAGTGGAATGGAGGAGGCATCCCCCTCACGGCTCGTCTTGGCCGTTTTATCTGCATGCACCAGGGCTGACACTTGTCACCCTAGGAACTGCATGCGTTCCATCAGCCTGCATCCCTTTTGCATGCTTTCCCTTTCCAAAACTTAGGATAAACAGAAATGCACATGTCTCTTTTTGAAATAATATTAAAATATTATTTCCCAGGCTTAAGCCCCCTAGGCTCAACACTTAGCCCCTTTCCCACCTTCCAGCCCCTAATTCCTTTCCCACTCTATGGACGCTCAGTCCCCCTTCACTCATTCATCGTGGTCGGTCTGCACCTAGCAGTGTTTATATTTTTATTAATCATTCTACATACATACATGTACATCAGCAGGCTCCTGGCCTTCAACACTTAGGCTCCATGGCCTAACAAACACATAAGCCTACCATCTTATACCAAACATGGCTCACTAGCCTATATACATGTTTACAATTCATTTCATATATCATGATTTGCAACGGGGCTCGACCTTGGGGACACTACAGTTTTCTCACGCTTTGTGTTTCCACGTAAAACACTGGTGTACTGTGTATGTGCATGATTGTTCATTTGTTCATTACTTATTTACTCTGCATTTATTGGATGATAATGATACATTGATATAACACTTGGATTATATGGTTAAAAAGGATTAAATTTCTCTATTATGGATTCACACCCCCTCTCAGTAATCCAACAATTGGTATTAGAGCTAGTTCATTCAGGAAACAGTTTAACCACTAGAAGGAGATCATGGATTATTCTGAGAATGGAGTATCGATGTTTAATGGTTAGAATGGTTTAAAGTATGATATATAGAGCATAAGGACGACAATATTTTTACAGCCATAGGGACATTACATTTGGCTATCAGTTGTTATAGGATATGATAGTTCAAAAAGGGAAAAGACTGCATCCAAGAAGGAATTGAAGAAGAATAACAAAATAGTAATGGATTTCATCTGGGAAGGATTGCCTAATCCGGTAAGAGAAAAGGTTGGTAAATGTTCATCGGCTAAAGAAATTTGGGATAAGTTGCATAATGTGTATTCTTCACCCATCACAGAATCTGAAAATGACAAAGAAGATGCAGGTACAAAACAAAAAGAAAGATGTTCATCATGTCAGACAGAGTCAAAAGAGGAAGAGTATGAAGAAGCAGAAGTTGATTACATAGAACAATTGATCAATGCAATTGAATATCTAAAGAAAGAAAGAGAAAAAAACAAGTCATCCAAGAAATAATTGATGAAGCAAAAGGAAAGTGTTCAAGGTTATGAAAAAGATCAATAGGTCATCAATAATTTAAGAACTCAGCTAGAAGAGGCTAGAATAATTGAAGAAAATATAGAATATCAAAAGCAATGTTTAGAAGCCAACATAACAACACAAAAGGAAGAAGCAGAAAAGAGAGAAAATGTACTGGCAGATCATCTCAAGAAAAGAACCGATGACTTAAACCAACTTGAGGAAGAGTTTGGTCAAGAAGAGAGAAGAATCGAAGAAGAAATAATTACATTGAAAATCCAAATTGAAGAATCAAAGAGAACAAAAGAGGTAATGAAGTATCAGATAATGAACAAAGAAGCAGAGGTTGAGAATATTGAAGAAGAAGTTGTCACACTAAGAGTCAAATTCGTCAAGCTCAACAAGAATGTTTAAGAGACAAAAGCATCCACATCAGTTATAGATAATGAAGAGAAGCACTCAAGGTTACTAGAAAAGAAGAATGAATAAAATAGAAAGAGTTATTCAGAAGTACTCAAAGGAAGGAATCATGGTCAACTAGAATCTAAGAAAACTATTGATGATACATCTTCAAGAATACCATTCATGTTCAAGCCACAAAGAAACTTCAATCATGATCATGATCAGTCAAGGTAGAAATTTAGAATAACTACACCATAAAGAATATCATTCACTCCTAGGTATGAAAACTTCTTTTATGGTTATTGTTTTTATTTTACTAATTTTGGACATAAGGTTACAGATTGCAGGGATTATAAAAGAAATGTTCAAGCAAGAAGTGCATATGTGGCCCCACGTAACATTGAATGTTACAAATGTCATAACTATGTAAACATAGCTAGTGATTGTAGAAGCATGATTGATACTTCCATGAAAGGGAAAACTGATATCAGATATAAGAAAGTATGGATAAGAAAACACGAAGAATAGTTGAACAATGACCATGTACCAGAGATTGCAAGATTGACAATAAAACGAGATGAAGAAAATTCTACAGAGAAAAAGAAAGATGTCGGATATAGAAAGGTTTGGAAAATAACTGAAAGAAAGGAAGGACAGGTAAATAAGGAATAGGTTTAAGAGATTGTAATTTCAGGCATTTTAGTGAAAGATGAATCCACAGACAAAAAGAAATAAGTTATAGCTCAGAGAGATGATGAATCTACCAATGAATATGATGATGAATACACATAAGAGCAGGAATTGTTTTGAGCCATCCATCTTTGAGACTCTCAGGTAATATGAATATTAGATAGGGGGAGTCTATGTGATAGCTGTGACAGACCAAAGAACCATTCTTCGAACAACTTGCAGAGTTTGAGAAGATAGATCCAGAGCAGTTAGTTAGAAGAAGTACAATTTGATGGATTAATCAAGACTTCATGATAGTATAGTGATAAATGGATCAACATTATGGACAATTGTGAAAGTATATTATTGGATAGTATGGATGAGATCATGGATTCATAGATTGGTTCAAAGACTGGTTCAGAGACAAAGGAACATTATCATAATGGACGATAATTACACAGGAAATGGCTTGAACAATGCTAATGGATTCCAAATTGACAGATATTTTTTGGACACATGGAGTGCATACAACAGTTAACATTCAAAACAGAGTAATGCTCAAAAAAAACAATGACAAAAATCCCTAAGAACTATGGAAAAGAAGCACAAACAACAACCTCTACATCAAGGTAACTCAAGATAGCATTTTATTAATTGAAATTTATGTTGATGATATTGTTTTTGGAAGTACCGATGATAGGTTAAGCCATAATTTTTCAAAGGATATGTAGAATGAATTTGAAATGTCATTACTGTTGGATTTACTTCACACACACCTAGGATTCATTTTTCCTAAGGTTTTTCCTTGATTATTAGTCATTATTAATCATTATCCAGTCTCCTATATGTTAGGGGAGAATATTCCACCTGAAGAATATTCTCTTCAGTTTTCACTTCAGTTTGACTAGTTGAGTGGAGTCTAGATGTTGCATTGGTTTTGTCACCATGCAACATTGGGATCATCAACAACTAATGCGCATTTTACTTGGGATCATCACCAGACTAGCGCATTACTCATGATTCTGTAATCTCCTCCTCACGTCACTCTATTTAAGTCAGTTAAATGAAGACTAATAGACTAGTTATCTCAGACTAGGTGGCACTTCACTCTCGTAACTACCTGAGAGACTAGACTAGGTAGAAGTTCACTCCCGTAACTTCTAGTGTGTGTCCAAATCACTCTAGACCACCAATATGGTGCATCATTTATTCATGTATCCTATATCTATTGTAAATTATTCACTCTTTGAGTGTGGAAAACGGTTAATGGGAATTATTTCATTCTTTCTCCAATTCTCTTTGCAAATGTGTGTATTATTGTTTAGCTAGATCTATTCTATGCAGGGTCACCACATTTACATGGTATCAGAGCAGATGGACTGCTAAGCAAAAGCTACACCAAATTATTTTTGCAGGTACTGAAGATTGAAGAACGCAGGAAATATGGAATATATGTTTTACTCATCGATAATAATTCTCATGCCTCATAACTATTTGGATTGGAAGCCAAAGATTCTAATTTTTCTTAGAAGTAGAGTCTTATACCAAATAACCATGGCAATGGAAGTAGAGCCTGATTCCGCTAATGAGAAAAATGACTTTCTCAATAGACAATATATGGCCATAGGATTTATCTTATTGTTTATTTCTCCAGAAATTCTCCATCAAGTATATGATGAATCAAAAGAATCAACTCCAAATGAATTATGGACCATATTGGAGGTTCTATTTGGAAATAAATAATATTGTGAAGATTTCATGCAGGGGATTGGAAATATAGAGCCAGAAGAGAAACCATTAGAAGATCAAGCCTCTTATTATGAAGAGTCTTCTACAAACGTATTTGCACAAATTTGTATTCCATTAATTGAAGATGATTTATACTCCATTTCATATTTGTTTTCTGAATTTCATGTGGAATATATATGGCATGCATCTCACGAGTCACATGCAGACAATTTTTCATGCACAATGCATGCATCTCAGGAGACAAAAAGGGAGTCATGCACATCATAATCAATTATGCTATTTTTTGATCAAAATTTGCAGAAACAAACTGTATATTTTAATTCCTCTCCGAAAAATATTCAATTTAAAAACAAAAATTGTCTGAAACAGAGTCCAGGAAGTGAATTTATGATCATTTTAATATCAACAAAATTTCAGCGTTTTTTTTAGAAACGGTCGCACAGTTTTCAAAGTTTCATCCAAACTTTATTTGGATCTTCTTAATTACGAGAAGAGAAAGTGGATATGTGTGGAACTATCAATAATGCATCTACTTCATCAGATCCATGAAAACATCTACATCTTCACCAAAATCTTCAACGAGCACAAACTTGCATAGTTGCGAAGTCGTCTTCGAGTGAAGGACACAGTTGCCTAACAACTGTAGTTCTTCTTTTTACATACATTGTACCTTGAA
>ML798198.1:51354-76670 GCA_009831015.1 Picea engelmannii
AGAAGGAATTGAAGAAGAATAACAAAATAGCAATGGATTTCATCTGGGAAGGATTACCTAATCTGATAAGAGAAAAGGTTGGTAAATGTTCATCAACCAAAGAACTTTGGGATAAGTTACATGACATATATTCTTCACCCATCGCAAATTCAGAAAATTCCAAAGAAGATGGAGATACAGATCAAGAAGAATTATGTTCTCCATGGCAAACAAATTCAGAAGATGAAGAGTACATAAGCACCAGAGGTATGTTGTTTTTATTTAATTTTGAAACACGTGGACATCTTGAAATATAATGCCATGAAGTAAATAAGACATAAAAACTATTTGAAAAGGAAGACAATTATGAAGCAGAATTGATTAGTGCTTTAGATGAACTAAGAGAAGAAAACAAGTCACTCGGGAAAGAATTGAAGAAACAAAAGGAAAGTGTTCACATTTTTTAAGAAGCCCAACGGGTCATCGAGAACTTAAGAAATCAGCTAGAAGAATCCAGAAAGATTGAAGAAAATCTTGAATATCAAAAGAAGTATTTGGAAGCCAACATAAAAGCATAGAAGGAAGAAGAAGAAATGAGAGAGAAGATATTGATAGATCATATTAAGGAAAGAACTAATGATCTAAACTAGCTTGAGGCAGAGTTTGGTCAAGAAGAGAAAAGACTTGAAGAAGAAATAATCACATAAAAAATTCATCTTGAAGAAGTGAAAAGAATAGAAGAAGTCATGAAGTCTCAGATAAGGAAGAAAGAAGAAGAGGTTGATAAGGTTGAAGAAGAAGTTGTCACATTGAGAAGTAAAATCGTCAAGGTCAACAAGAACGTTGAAGAGATAGAAACATCCACATCAGTTATAGAGTCATCCAGATTTTATGAGCAAAATGAAATTACTACATATTATTAACACATGCTTAACACAGAATAACAAAGATACAGTCAAATTGGTTTTCTATTCAATAAGGAAATAAGCTGAAACTATAAAATGCAGTGGAAAACAAGCTTGCTGAAATGGTGGTCGCCTATCTTTGAGAAGAGATGTAATGGTTGCGCTCATTTGCAAGAAGATGATTACAATGAGGCTCTGAAGGACTTTTTTACAATAAAAAGGAGTTCCAAAAACCCTAGGCATCGAAAAACCTAACCATAGGAGATGAATCACCAAAAGTCATGTGGGCGTCGTTTGGGTAAGTCAATACATCAACTTCCCGGGGTGGTAACGTTTGCATACAATCTTAGTTTTAGGTGAATGATAACCCATTGGAAATATCTATTTAAGTACTACAACTATTGACAAAATTTCATGATGATGGTTTTTGACTACTACATAACGAAAAAAAGATCATTTAGGGCCTCAAAACGGCTCCGGAAGTTCAGGACTCGGAAAACGGCTAAAAATAGTAAATTACCAAAATTGCCAGAAAGTTGTTTTGATCCAGCTGGAAAAGGTGGGTGGCCACCGATATCCACCTAGATCAATACTCCCTCCTTAGGAAGCAATGGTCTCCAATGCATTGATTTCCCCCATTAGATGAGGAAATTTCTACAGAATTTGGCCCCGGGTGAGCCATTTGCCTTGGTGCAGGAGTTTCCCTACTTTGAAAACACAATAAAGTTGGATCCTTTGATGTTGAGTAACCTTGATCTATGTGTCCACAATATGATCATTGGATTCTTGTTGTATGTAGTCAGGGTTGAGCTTTGTTGGTGTCATTTTTTCTACTACGTTTGAGGTGTTCAATAATGGTGGGAAATAAGGTCGAAGGAAGTCTACATTGAACACTAAGTATAGGCCAAGGAAAGGAGGAATGTTGATATCAAACGAATTATCCCCCCCTTGGTGATGGTGTACAACCCATAATGGAGTGGGAAAAGCTTTCGATGGGGTCATGTAAGGCATTCTTTATGCAAGTGAAACCAAACTTTGTCGCCCACCTGAAACTTATGTGGCACCCGATGTTCATCATGGCATTTCTTGTACATGTCATTGGACCATTGTAGGATATCCTGAAACTATTGGCGGATGTGTTGGATCCACTCAATGAACCAAGTGGCTTTGTCATCTTCAGTTGGAGCAGGAGATGAGCCGGTCGAGGTGACCGCAAGGGGAAGTGCAACATCTATGGCACCCAATGGTTGGAATCTCAACCCCACCTGAAAGGGGTTGTGTTCAGTTGAGTTATGCAGGGCTTGATTGTAGATATAATATACATAGGGAAGACTCTCATCCCATGTGAGAGGGTGCTTGGAATTACACATGTGCAGGATATGTACAATCATTCGATTTATGACCTTGGTTTGGCCATCTGTATGGGTGTGCAAGGTCGTGGATTTGGTGAGCTTGGTGTCTAGCAGTGACCAGAGGCTCGACCAGAATGTGATGATAAATTGACTATCCCGATTTGAGACAATGTTTTGTACGATTCCAAAATGTACCCAGACTCGTTCAAAGAAGAGCTTGGTAGTGGCTTCTGTTGTGATGCTCTTCTTGCAGGCACCCAGAATCGCCATCTTAGAAAAGTGATAAACAACCACAAAAACACATTCATTTCCCCTCTTGGTGCATGGGAGGCCCAACATGTAGTCCATTGAGATGGATTCCCCTGGCCTTCCAGGATTATAAAGAGGGGTGTACATTCCCTGTTTCTTAGTGGTCGGTTTGGAAATAGCGCAGGTAGTGCAGGACCTAATATACTTGTTGACCTCTTGTTGAAGTTTCAGCCAATAGAAATGTTTCTGTAGCATCGCCACTATATTTTCGACGCCAAAGTGTCCTGCCACCCGACTGTATTGGGACCCCAGATCATCTTCCCTCGCTTGCTTGATGGAACATAGATATGGCCTAGACGACACAACAACCCATCCTAAAGATGGAAATTATAGACAACTCTGTTTGCACATTGTTAGCGATAAAAAATGCACTGGTATTTTTGGAGTGTCTTCTCAACTTTTATTCAATACGCTCATTTCAAAAAATTTATAGCTAGTATTTTAACTTCTAGAGCTTCATCAAATCCCTATGTGATCATTTTCACTTGCATTTCAAAGCGTCGTCAGTGCCTCCTAAACCCTAGTTTTTGTGGCTTCTTTATACTCCGAAATGAAATGTATATTTTATTTCTAAATTCCTAAAAAAAAGTGATGTGTGCACTTAAGTGTTTTGTGCCTAAACAATATACCAAATTCTTTGCTAAACACCAAGCCACACCAATATCCTACATATCTCATCAATTCTATATATTAAAGCTGCAGGCTCAAACTGCAATATCAAAGCCCAGATGCTAGCCATGAGTTATAGCCATTCTATGAGTCATACCATGAGTTAACCTACAAGCCTAGTTTTCATGCTAAGTTTAAAGTCTATCACCTAAAACCCCATTCAATAACATAAGGCCATGAGTCAAACTCTCAAGCCCAACATTAAGAACTAAGCCCAATTCCTCATGCCATGATCCATGCCACATCTAACAACATATGCTCACATGTCATTTTATGAGTCAAGGTTCATATGTGAAGGCCATATGGAAAATCAAATGTCAATCCAGATCGCATCAAGGTTCACTTATTATGCGCCAAGTTCAAATCCTCAGTCCGATTTCTTAAACGCATTCAAAAGTCCATGTATGAGCCACTCATGATGTTGTTTCCCACTTAAAGGTAACCGTTCAATTTCCAGTTACCAAAATGTTACTCACAACTTCTTTGTGGCTACTGGAACACTTGTCATCTTGTTGAGGGTCTCATGGATTGTGGGCATTGGTTCAATTCTCATTGCTTCCATTCCTCTTCACTCATTTTCTTCATTCCACAGGCTTCTCATGGGTTTCACAAGTAGAGGGAAACTTATGAATTATTCCTTTGCCTCGAAACCTAGATTCAGTGTGCCTCAGAGCTACTTCCTTCATTTCTATTTTGTGGGTGTGATATGGACAACGTTTCTATTGGCGTGCACATTATTCTTTGCTTGCACCATAACTCTACCCCTGTCATCAGAGTCGATGAGGTATTCGAGTATTTCCAGTCAGTTGGCAGGAAGTGCAGACTCACTTTCATTTGAAAAACCATTTGGCGTAATGGAATTTATAAACCCTAGAGACTACGATAAGGCCATTCAAGAGGTAATTGCAGAAAAAACTGATGGAGGAGTTGACTGTAGTATCAAATGCACAGGAAACATTAAGGTGATGGTTCAAGATTTTGAAGCTTTTCATGAGGGTTGGGGTGTATTTGTTTTAGTGGGGGTTCCTCATTCAGAGGCAGTGTTTGCAACAAAACCTGTGAAAGGAACCTTCTTTGGAAGCTATAAGCCTCGTTCTGACTTGCCAGACCTTGTAGAGTTGTATTTGAGTAAGAAACTTGAACTGGATAAATTTCGTCTGAGATGAGTGCTCTTGGTGCACTTAGATAAAACTCAGGCTTCTATACGTGAAGGATACATGATGGTTTCCTTTTTATTCCAGGAATATTCTAGTGATGTTGAGTGGATTGATAGTAGAGGTGATACTGCACTATTTTTCTTTCAAGGAAAGATTTGATAAACTCTTTTCTAATGGCATACACAGTCACTCAGCTTTACATGGTAAGAAAAATATATATTCAAAATCTATTATACTTAAAGATGAGTAAAAAGACTGGAAGCATGAAGATTCCCTGCCAACAACATTGTATTTTAAACTAGATTTTGAGGAGCTTTTCAAAGAAGGTTGACTTGGCAAACAGATAGCAATATGCTATGAGCAGAGAGATAGCAGTGTACTGTTGTTGTTTCAAATATTATATGCAATCTTTTATTTGTGCCCAATACTAATGAAACAGTAATGGCTCAACATCGTCATTGTCTTGAAATAATTATTTAGTTGCATGGAAGACCATGATACTGACAGGCTGCCATTTCAAAGACTTTGTACATATTATATCTCAGAAATACGAATTCAAATTGGATCAACTCAGCTCTAAAGTATCACAGTTAGAAGCAGATTCCAATTGATATACATAATGAGTTTGAAGCTCAACTTCCTTGGGAGATGACAAGATCCAACTTTGATGATAGACAAAGTCTGGACATATATTCAGTTGTAATCATCTATCTGGAGACTCCATGAAGGACGGATTCAGTGGTGACTCCATCGTTCTGAAATTTCTTGGCGACTCCAGTGGTATGAAATGAACAAGAGGCATGCATTTTGCAATTTCTCAAGTATTTCTGGTTACCCTCGCCCAGTGCCTAGTAGAGATGAATGGGAACGTAGTATTCCTAGATGTCAAGGTGAAGAGTGGGAAGTGCCAGCTAAACATTTGCTAGATTTTCATGATTTCATTCATCGGTTGCAAATTGTGCATGCAGATGTTTAGATCAAGCTCTTCGGGTTTTCATTAGAGGGTATTGCTCATGATTGGTACCGGTCACTCCCTATTGCCAGTATCAGTTCTTTAGCAGATTTTCATGCTATCTTTCATTTGTTTTGCAAAGAAATATTTTTAGTTGATCTTCTATATCTCGAATGTTGTCATGAATTTCATTTACTGACTAAAGATTCAGATAGCCATGAAGAGTATGTTGTTATAGGGGATACCTCTGATTATGACCAAGACATTGATGATCTTCACGATGGTAGCCATTGTATAAATGCTTTTGATATTGTACCAAATGCATCTACTATCCTAAATTGTCATGAAGATTAGATTGTCCCATTTGAAAACTTGAAAAATGATAAACAAATTTTTATATCAGCAGATGACAGTTTCAAATCTGCAGCAAATGCTAAGGACAGTTCTCAACTTTTAGATTTGCAGACAAAGGGGAATTGTAGCAGAAATGAAGGGGAAGATGACGAGAAAAAAAGTTCAGATCAACAGTTGAGTTTACATTTTCCTCCGACAACGAGAGAACAATTCACATTCAACATCGATATCAGAGAGGACATCCAACAACAATTTTTCAGTTCTCAGTCAGGACAACAGGAAGATTATCAAAGAAGGCATCTATTTGTAAACAGAGACACATTCACAGAAGGGCGGTTATTTTCTGTTAGTCAGAATGTTTATAATCTTGGATTCAGAGACCCAGTAGCAACTTTGATGGAGTTGTATATCTCACATCCTCTGAAAATTTCAGATTTTCTTTACTCATCGGTATTCATCAGTGAGTATGCCTTTCTAAAAGTTTATTTATCAGGAGTAGACAGGTGAATAAGCTCTCTCTACGAGCAATTATATCTTGCTCAATTATTGATTTATTGAATAAGCTAAGTAGGTTACAGGAAGGCTATAGGTTTGTAGGGGATCAGTTATAAAGACTAGATGACTCCATGCCCAATGCTAAAGGTGACTGGAACTACTAGCTTCTTGGAAACCTCACATGGAGGTCTCCATCCCAGTTGGAGGCAGATGTTAGCGATAAAAAATGCACTAGTATTTTTGGAGTGTCTTCTCAAATTTTATTCAATACGCTCATTTCAAAATTTTTCTAGCCAGTATTTTAACTTCTAGATCTTCATCAAAGCCCTATGTGATCATTTTCACTTGCATTTCAAAGCATCGTCAGTGCCTCCTAAACCCTAGTTTTTGTGGCTTCTTTATACTCCGAAATTAAATGTATATTTTATTTCTAAATTCCTAAACAAAAAGTGATGTGTGCACTTAAATGTTTTATGCCTAAACCATATAACAAATTCTTTTCTAAACACCAAGCCACACCAATATCCTACATATCTCATCAATTCTATATATTAAAGTCTCAGGCTCAAACTGTAATATCAAAGCCCACATGCTAGCCATGAGTTATAGCCATTCTATGAGTCATACCATGAGTCAACCTACAAGCCTAGTTTTCATTCTAAGTTTAAAGTCTATCACCTAAAACCCCATTCAATAACATAAGGCCATGAGTCAAACTCTCAAGCCCAACATTAAGCACTAAGCCCAATTCCTCATGCCACGATCCATGCCACATCTAACAACATATGCTCACATGTCATTTTATGAGTCAAGGTTCATATGTCAAGGCCATATGGAAAATCAAATGTCAATCCATATCGCATCAAGGTTCACTTATTATGTGCCAAGTTCAACTCCTGAGTCCCATTTCTTAAACACATTCAACAATCCATGTATGAGCCACTCATGATGTTGTTTCCCACTTAAAGGTAATCGTTCAAGTTCCAGTTACCAAAATGCTACTCACAGCTTCTTCGTGGCTACTGGAACACTCGACATCTTGTTGAGGGTCTCATGGATTGTGGGCATTGGTTCAATTATCATTGCTTCCATTCCTCTTCGCTCATTTTCTTCATTCCATAGGCTTCTCATGGGTTTCGTAAGTAGAGGGAAAATTATGAATTATTCCTCCGCCTTGAAACCTAGATTCAGTGTGCCTCAGAGCTACTTCCTTCATTTCTATTTTTTGGGTGCAATATGGACAACGTTTTTGTTGGCATGCGCATTATTCTTCGCTTGCACCACAACTCTACCCCTGTCATTGGATTCCATGAGGTATTCGAGTATTGCCAGTCAGTTGGCAGGAAGTGCAGACTCAATGTCAGTTGCAAAACCATTTGGTGTAACAAAATTTATAAACCCTAGAGACTACGATAAGCCCATTCAAGAGGTAATTGCAGAAAAAACTGATGGAGGAGTTGACTGCAGTATCGAATGCACAGGAATCATTAAGGCAATAATTCAATCTTTTGAAGCTTTCCATGAGGGTTGGGGTGTATTTTTTTTAGTGGGGGTTCCTCATTTAGAGGCATTGTTTGCAACGAATCCTGTGAATTTTCTGAACGAGAGGACGTTGAAAGGAACCTTCTTTGGAAACTATAAGCCTCATTCTGACTTGCTAGACCTTGTAGAGTTGTATTTGAGTAAGAATATTGAACTGGATAAATTTCGTCCGAGATGAGTGCTCTTGGTGCACTTAGATACAACTCAGGCTTCTATAAGTGAAGGATACATGATGGTTTCCTCTTGATTCCAGGAATATTCCAGTGATGTTGAGTGGATTGATAGTGGAGGTGATACTGCACTATTTTTCTTTCAAGGAAAGATTTGAGAAACTCTTTTCTAATGGCATACACATTCACTCAGCTTTACATGGTAAGAAAAATATATAATCAACATCTATTATACTTAAATATGAGTAAAAAGACTGGAAGCATGAAGATTCCCTGCCAACAACACTGCATTTTAAACTAGATTTTGAGGAGCTTTTCAAAGAAGGTTGACTTGGAAAACAGATAGCAATATGCTGTGAGAAGAGAGATAGCAGTGTAATGTTGTTGTTTCAAATATTATATGCAATCTTTTATTTATGCCCAATACTAATGAAACATTAATGGCTCAACATCGTCATTGTCTTGAAATAATTCTTTAGTTGCATGGAAGACCATGATACTGATAGGCTGCCATTTCAAAGACTTTGTACATATTATATCTCGTAAATATGAATTCAAGTTGGATCAATGTGGCTCTAAAGTATCACAGTTAGAAGCATATTCCAATTGATATACATAATGAATGTTTTTCTCAAGACGGGTTGAATGTCGAATTGAGGAATGAATAGTTCAGAGCAATAGAGATAAATGTTCTCTATTGTGAACCATAAATATTTATGTGCTTGTGCACAAAGAACCAAAGAAGACAATAAAAGAATTTGGTTCAAATTCTAAAAGAACAGATGGAAGCCATAGAGGCAAAGTATACCCATTTTAAAGATTTTGTTTTGGTCAAAACAGAGCTTTCACCATCACGGTAGGCAAAATTATAAACAATTAGTTGTTGAAAAGCATAGCTTTCATCAGCTGATTAGAAAATCCTAAGAAGAAATAGCTGGTGAAACTGCAAAATGAGAATTTTGAAGGGTTGAGCTCGAACAGGGCGATTTTTAGAGTGATTTAAAGGATAAGAGAGTATCAAAATATTAATCACCAAATCATGAAATATTCAGCTTCAAAGATTCGGGGAGATATAGGATGTGAATTCTTAAATGGTCAACTAAAACTTTGTTCACAACTGGTGAAAGATTTCAACTACTGAAGACATGTGTCATCACATAAGAGAGACATCAAAAGCACATCAATGATTAAGACCAGATGTCAAAGACATTTTTGAAGACAGTTCAATCCATAAGTAACTAGATTTGTCTTAGCTTATTAGATTTAGTTTGTACTCTATTTTTCTATAATTAGAAATTCAGATCCAGTTTTTTAGGATCTGAGATATGTTGTAAAATATATAAATACCTATCATTTTGATAGAGAAAGGGGGTCGATTCTGGATACATAAATATACTATATTGTAAACAGGTTGTTTGATATGATAATACAAATCACAGTTTTCTCTCTCTATTGATATCAGATTCTCATCTTTCCTTCTGTACTCTTACTCAAGTTATTTTAACTGCAGAATGATTGTCATCTCATCATTCAATTCATAACTTTCTTAATAGTTTCTTATCATTGTTTATTAAACCCTAAACTTTGTATTTGGTTTATAAGCATTATTTTGTCACCCACTTAAA
The DNA here is from genome assembly GCA_009831015.1 of Picea engelmannii. Lineage (NCBI taxonomy): Eukaryota > Viridiplantae > Streptophyta > Pinopsida > Pinales > Pinaceae > Picea > Picea engelmannii. Next base: position 60,864 of record ML798198.1, read on the forward strand.
GGCCATCATCTGATTATTGATCCTTGAGAGCACTGGTTCATTTGATTCTCACTTTGTCTGTCTGAATACCATACTGTAATTGAGTTATCCCATTGATCCACACATACAAAAATACAAAAACAAGTTTACTTTAAGTTACTAAGCATCTTTGGCTTACAACCCCAAAGAGTTTCTTGGAGAGATAACACACCCAACATTTGGTAGGTGGTGGCGAAGTCCGGGTCTGTCTCATAGAGTTGGGTCCATCCAAAGGTATCATGTTCACAAGAGCCTAGCCCCATGGTGAGTGTCGCGACTAGCAGTCTACTGAGGCAATCAGTCACGCGGTTGGTGCTTCATGTTTTATACTTGATGTTGAGAAGGAATTGTTGTAAGTATGTGTACCACTTTTGATGGAGGTCATTCTTTAATTTTCCTTGTGTCTACATGAACTGCAGTGTCTTATGATCAGTGTTGATGATTGTCTCCTTCCCAATAATGTAATGTATCCACTAGCAGAAGGCTTGCACAATCGAGTATATCTATTTTTCATAAGTAGGGTACTTACAGACAAATTCTGATAGTGTCTCACTATGATAGGCCACGAGGTGGTTGCGCTGAGTGAGAACGGTGCCCACAACATAGTCTGAAGCATCGGTCTTGATCTCAAAGGGATGTTGCAGGTCTGGTAGTGAAAGTACTGGGGCTGAGAACAATTGTTGCTTCAAATCATCAAACGCTTATTGTTGGGACCGCCCCCACACAATTTTTTCCTTACCACCACCCTTGGTTATTTGGCTGAGGGCCCATGTAATATGGGATAATCCCAATATGAACCTACAGTAGAAATTGGCAAGGCCCAAGAAGCTCCGAAGCTCAGTAAGTGTTGTTGGGGTTGGCCAGTCACGAATGACTTGGATCTTGGTCGGATCCACATGTACACCATGATGATCAACAATGTAACCCAGGTAATGGACCCTATCCATGCCAAAGGATCATTTTTCCAAGTTGGCATATAGCTTGTGCTGTCACAAGGTGTGCAGAACCTGTTGAATATGTTGCAAGTGTTCTTTCCAAGACTTGTTGTAAATGAGAATTTCATCCAGATACACCACTAAAAAAGTATTGGTGAATGGTCGCAGAATATCATCCATCATCCTCATGAAAGTGGTTGGTTCATTTTTCAAACCAAAGGGCATGACCAACCATTCGAAAAGGCCTTCCTTTAACTTGAAGGCGGTTTTCCATACATCTATCTATTCTATCGGGACCTAGTGGTAGCCGAACTTCAGATCAATATTACTAAAGTATTTGGCCACCATGAGTTGATAAAGGAGGTCATCGATTCGGGGAATTGAGTAGCAGTTTCTGACTGTACTTTTATTCATGGCTCGGTAATCAATGCAGAGTCGCCAGGTTCCATATTTCTTTTGTACCAGCACGATTGGGCTCCCGCAAGGTGATGAGCTAGGATGGATGTGCTCCTTGTGGGTCAGTTCTTGGATTTGTCGCTTGATCTCCTGATTCTCTAACATAGAGTGACAATAGGATGTCCCATTGGGCAGCGGTGGACTGGGGTTCATATCAAGGGGGTGCTTGACCTGAAAGTGCATAGGTACCCGGGTAGGTGAGGATAAGATATCTGATTATTCTTCGATGGCCTTATCTACTTGCTTCTGCTATGTGGAGAGGTCGACCACAGAGACCCCCGATGTGGTTGTGATATTTTGCTCATTCCGAGAGAGAATCACGAAGAAGAAAAAATTCCCCATCTGAGAGATGACCTTCCTGCATTGCTTGGAAAAGATAAAGGAAATAACACTAGGTGGGACTGCCTAAGGAATCCTATACAATTTCTTGTTCAAAATAATAATAACACTATGAGGCCTAGACTCATATACAACATGAAGTTTCCATAAATAAGGTTGGACCAAAAGAACATCACAAAATTCAAGAGGATAAAAATCACACAATACCTTGTTTTTGAATGGATTGATGTCGTACGACAGTTGACACTGTTGGATGATGCGAATATCACTTCCTTGGTGGAGACATCCTATGGTTTAGGGTTGTGGGTGCGGCGTTGTCGAAAAGGCCAACCACTTGAAAACCTATTTTGAGATGAGTTTCTTCTGGCTACCTCTATCAATGATGAAGTGTAGTGGGTTTCCTTTTAAGCACATCTGTGAATGGAAGAGGTGCTCTCTGTAGAATTCCTGCAGAAACCCCGATAGATCTAGAATTCTAGTTAAATTGAACACAAACAATTTGTTGATATTCAAGAGATGAGAGAATGTTTTTTATCCATAAATCAGAGAATTATATTAATAAAAAATGAATATACATGAGCAACCATCCTCAAAAATAAGAGAGGAGGTGAATATATAGAATTTCCAACATAGAAATTCTAGTCAAAAAAAGCTAGAAATAACTAAAATAGGTGTCATAAGATAAGGGAGACCACATAGTTCAACCTAGACCACTAAATATACATGTCACACACTCATTAATGTCCAAAATATTTAATTGATGTGCATTATCTCACTTAAGCTCACTTAACTGACAAGAGAAGTAGTTCCAACTCACTTAACTGACCCGAAATAGTAGTTACTAATAATAGTAACGGCAAAAATCATTAATTAAGGAATAAATCTCTCACACAAAGAGGAGGTGTGAATTCCCTAATAATAGATGAGTTTTTCATGGGGGATTTGGAATAAATCAAGGATAAATCAAGAATAAATCAAGAAAAATCAAGAAAATCAAGAACCAAGAGTTGAGTCTTGATCTAAAATTAGCAGTTTTCCCTAAAATCTAGGGATGAGGCACCCTTCTTATCTATGTGGCCAAATTAGGTGAAATAAAGTGTAAATGAATGTATTAACCAAGATATAGAAGTATAATCTAGGTATAAACTAATGTAATTTAGGATTATGCTCCAACACCCCCCCTTAAGCCTAATTGTAATGACAAAAAATTTGAGTCCCGACAACATGGCCATTTTAGGTACTCATTACATAAATGAATTCCTCATGAAAATAAGAAAGAGGGAAAAAATGATGGGATAAAATAGCCCCCCAAAAGAGGAAAAAAATGTTGAGTGGCCAAAAGTGACCTACTCAGTTGTCTCCACCACTCCAAGCATAGCTCTCAGTTCTGAAAAATTCTTTTCAGTGAAGTACTTGGTGAAGATGTCTGCAACCTCAGAGTGTGAATTTGGATCTAAACCAACTGAAATATAGAAATTTATGTGAATCAAATGTTTTGTGGCAGCTAGGGCTTGAGGAGCCCAAAAATACTATGATTTAGCCCTTCTTGTATCCGCAGGATCACTGACTAGTTCACCTGCATCTTGTAGGGTTTTCTCTGCCCAAGTTGGAAACTAAGTTGCAGAAGCCATGACCTGATCCTCATACTCTGTATCATACCTAAAAGGATGCTATGATTTCTGTTATTAAGTGCTCGAATAAGTTTCTGACTCCTCATTAGTGACAACAAGCGGTTCCTCGGCAGGGTCTTCTGAAAAATCATGCAGTGATTCTTCTTCAAACTTCACACTTCGAGATAGAATGAAATTTTTAGTGTGAGAGTCCAAAAATATATATCCTTTGACACCTTCAAGATATCCAAAAAATATGCATTCAACACTTTGAGGCTCCAAATCCTTCCTCTTATCTGTCGGAATGTGAGCCCATGCTCGTGAACCAAAAATACGAAAGTGCGACACTTTCGGTTTCTTACCGGTCCAACATTCCAAAGGAGTAGTGACTTTGAGTGATTTGTGAGGAAATCAGTTCTGAATGTATTCTACACAATTAATATCTTCAGCCCATATCTTGGGAGCTAATGATTTCGACTGTAGCATACAATTTTCCATCTCTTTTAATGACCGGTTTTTCCTTTCGGCAACACCATTCTATTGTGGTGTATATGGCACTGTGTGTTGTAGTTGTATACTGATTGAAGGTTGTGGGAATGGGACCGTAATGTCATTGTGAATCATCCCAAGAGGTGAAGAAGATCTCTGTGCCTTCCCTTTTTCAAACTTTTTCTCTGGATGCTTGCCAAGAATGCATCCTTGACATACACCGCTTGTGAATTTAATAGCTGGCAATCCTTCTACCATGTTTTCCTTGCTGAGATGATGCAAGTACTTATAGTTTAGATGGAAAAATATTTCATGCCATAACCTGTTGATATCATTAGATTGTGACAGAAATACAATGCTAATAGATTTAGGAACAAAGTGGGAGAACAAATACAAACGAGAACCGTGATCTGCAATTCCATGTGCAAGTTGTGGGCCTGTGGAAATGTCGGTAATCACTATGGAGTCCGGAGTGAACTCCACCTTCCTTCCAGAGCCAGAATGAGTGATCTGATATATCGAGAGAAGACTTGTGGACAGCGAGGGTACATGAAGCACATTTGTGAAGCATCCCCCTTCAAGATCAACAATTCCTTCTCCGCACACCTTTGCGGGTGTGGCATCTCCCAGGTAAATTGGGGATCTGGTGCTTTCTTCGATGGAGGAAAATTCATCTTTTGATTCAGCCATATGGTTTTATGCAACTGAATCAAGGATCCAAGCTGATGGAGTGGATGTGATAGACATTAAACCATGACCATCTTGTGCTCTCCCTCCCGTTCTGTTATCATCTTTCTTCTTTGCATTTTCGGGCACTATGAGATTGTGTTGCTGCAATTGCTTAGCCATCTCATCGATAGTCTTCCTCATGCAATTTTCTTCAGGATGAAAACATTTGGAACAGTAGCTACAAAGTGTTCTTTCCTTCTTCTTCTTCTTACCCTTATGCTCAGAAGAGTTCTCTGAATATTGTGCGAATCTCTCCTTCTTCGATTCAAGAAATTTACATGTTCCTTTTTCCTTGTCTTTTCCACTGCTCTTTGGAGCATCAGTATCCGCAAGTGCTTGGTTCTTGGAATGCTTGATGGCACCCATTTGGACTAAATTAGCTCACTCTTGATCCAATGCTGCAATTAAATCATTTAATGGAGGCATTTTCCATTTTTCTTGAGTCAATTTAGATGCTTGAAAAGACGACACAAATACGGAATATTCAGGGCCTAGTTTCGAGAGAATTGAAAGGATGAGTTGGCTTCCCCTTTTGTGACTCCACATGCATTAAGTTCAATGAGGAGGGATTTGAACTTGGTGAATAATTCTTGCAGGTTGTTGAAATGAATTGGACTTAGGGATATGAGTTCATTCTCCAGTTGATGCACTCTCATTGCATCCTGCTTGCCGAATAGTCCTTCCAATGTGTTCCAGACCACATCGGGAGTAGTGGCTCCACTGACATGAAAGAAGAGATATCTAGAAATTGATAGGCATATCATCCCAATTGATTCATATAATTTATTTAAATACTTTATCTTCTCCGCTGCAGTAGTCGGTTCTTTCTCTGTTCCCATTGTTACCCGGTAAAGCCCTTTTCTTCGGAGGAGCAAAGAGATCTATGTCTTCCATTCGAAGTAATTGAAAGGATTTAGAATGAGTTTTGTGGGATGAGAGAGATGATACATTGTTTCTTTCCATGCCTCCTGATGATCTATACCTGCAAATACAACCATGTACAATCCACTAGATTCAATCTAGCTCTGATACCATGTAGAATTCCTGCAGAAACCCTAATAGATCTAGAATTCTAGTTAAATTGAGTCTTGATCTAAAATTAGCAGTTTTCCCTAAAATCTAGGGATGAGGCGCCCTTCTTCTCTATGTGTCCAAATTAGGTGAAATAAAGTGTAAATGAATGTATTAACCAATATCTAGGAGTCTAATCTAGGTATAAACTAATGTAAGTTAGGATTATGCTCCAACACTCTCCTTCTTCTGGCTCGTCTGGTTCATCAGGTTGGAGCTTAGTGGTAGAAATGGTGGAACTGGGTTCCACGTCAATGATCTGTCTTCCCCTTTCTGGTTCTAAATTATAGTCAGAACCCACATCTGATTCATAGGCTTTCCCTTCGACCACCAACTACTTCTTTGAGCGACAGTCAACAGTGTTATGCAAAGGGATCTTATGGAAGTCACACCACTTCCCGGTATCATTCTTTGTCTTTCTGGTGCCCTTCTTTTCATGCAGCTTGGAATGGATGTCCTGATACTGTCCATCTTTTCTCTTTTCTTTTTTCTATGGGTTAGGGCCGCCCTTTCCTGAATTTTTTTGTGAGGGGTTCCCGGGCCCAAATTGTCGCATCTTTTGTTTGAGCTTCTACTCTATTTTGATGGCATATCAGTAGGATGCGCCCAAGGATGATATGTCCAAAACTTCCATCTTGGTCTGGATGTATCTATGCAGAGCACCATTATACTTGAGCACCATATGTCACTCTGAATCTTTGATACCCAGCTTGGTGCATAAGGTATGGAAGATATTTTTGAACTCTAGCAGTGCTTGGTCTCTTTCTTGCCAAAGTGTGGTCCATTTGGTATTCAAGTTGTCATAACTTCCAAAAGGGTAGTATTGTTCCTTAATAGCATCCCTAAAGGATTCCTAGGTGGTTGTGACTATAAATAATGAGGGTTCCTCTGTTTCCTTTTTCTCACAGAAAGGTTCCCACCAATCTTTGACATGGGGAACTACTTTGAGGAGCGCAAAAATAATATTTTCTCTATTCGAAACATTATGGACATAAAAATACCCTTCTAGTAGACTCAACCAATTTTCTACCCCATCTGTGCCTATTTGACCTTCAAATATAGGAATATCAAAGTTTATTTGTACCTTGAAGGGGACGACACCTCCACTCGAAGAAGATGTGTAGCTTGTTGGTAGCTGCCAAAAGATTTGCGCAAAACTATCCATCATCCCGTTCCTCTGTTACATGAGGGATTCCTCAAGTAACATTTTGAAAGGATCTCATGTCCCGTCATATTTATTTTCTCCTACCATGAGAGGTCACTTGGGCGTGTGAGAGATTTGGTCCTCAAGAGAAACAAGCTCGAGACCCAATTCTTTGTACTCTGACCTCGTTGGGGACATGCATTAAGATGACAAGGAGTAGACCGCTCTGATACCATTGATCCAGATTTTATGAGAAGAACAAAATGAATATAGATTATCAACAGATTCTTAACACAGAATAACAAAGATACAATAAAACAGGTTTTCTATTCAATAAGGAAATAAGCTGAAACTATAAAATGAGGCAAAAAATGAGCTTGTTGGAATGGTGGCGGCTTATCGTTAAGAAGAGATGTGATGATTGCGCTCATTCACAAGAAGATGATTACAATGAGGTTCTGAAGGCCTTTTTTACAATAAACAGGAGTGTCAAAAACCCTTGACATCCAAAAACCTAACCCTAGGAGCTGAAGCGCCAAAAGTCATGTGGGCCCCGTTTGGGTAAGTCGGTACATCAACTTCTCGGGGTCGTAACTTTTGCATACGATCTTTGTTTTAGGTGTACGATATCCCATTGGAAAGATCTATTCGAGGAAAGAAACTATTGACAAAAAATTCCATGATGAGAAATTTCATTTACTAAATACCCAAAAAAACGTTGTTTAGGGCCTCAAAATGGCTCCGGAAGTTCAGGACATGAAAAACTGCTAAAAATAGTAAATTACCAAAATTTTCAAAAATTTGTTTTGAGTCAGCTGGAAAAGGTGTGTGGCCACCGATATCCACCTGGATCATACATAATGAAGAGAAGCACTTGAAGTTTATAGAAAATAATAATGAAGAAAATAGAAAGCTTTATGCAGAAGTACTCAAAGGAAGGAATTATGGTCAACCAAAAAATAAGAAAACTATTGAAGATACATCGCCAAGAATACCATCCATGTTCAAGACAAAAAGAAGTTGTTGGATTAATGAGAGGGGGGGTGAATCAGTAATAGATAAATTTAATCTTTTTTAACCATATAATCCAAGTGTTATATAAATGAAGCATTATTATCCAATAACTGCAGAGTAAATACGAAATGAACAAATGAACAAACATACACATACACAGTACACCAATGTTTTACGTGGAAACCCAAATCGGGATAAAACCACAGAATTATTTTTCTTATATGTCTTGAAGAATTACATTCATTGGAAGCACCAACTTCCTTTGTTTTCTAGCTACAACTGGAAGGAGAGTCCAACCCCCTAGCTTCTCAGGCTACAACCTGAGGGAAGCTCCAACTCCCCAATTCTCTGGCTACAACTAGAAGGAGGCTACAACCCCCTATGTTCTCTGGCTACAACCGAAAGGTGGCTACAACCACATGTCCTCGCCCTGTCCTACCACCCTGAAGTAGAAGTAGAATGATGAAACCACTGTCAACCTGTCACTATGAGATATACCACCGTAAAACTATACCAATAAATATGAACCATGCATCAACCTTTACCTCAACATGTAATCAACTTGTACCACAAACAAGTGCATCAACCATGCACCAACCTGTACCAAATAACCTGTAATCAACCTATAACATAAACAAGTGCATTCAACCATGTACCAAGTATCTAATAATCATGTGTCAACTACTCATCAACTATGCCTCATCAATATGTACCAACATCATCAACTATACACCTCATGTATGTTCCAACTCATCAACTACTTGTCTCAACCATGTACTCAACATGTACCTCAACCAAAAGCCCTCATAAATTTCATCATCCATCCGATTTGTAGCTCTATAATAGACCTGGTGTATATGATCACATTCATTTAAACTTTCCTTAACTTCAACAACAAGATACTAGCATTTTCATCAAACTTTTCTTTAGTCTCACATGCCTAGTTTTGGATTACTCAACAACCCTAAATTGAAGTAATCATAACTTAGTACCTGTAATGTATAAATATATGAAACTGATACACAATGTTAGTCAGTGTATTTTATGCAATTCCTCCAATTTTCATTACTTGGAACCTCTCAGAAAAGAAGTTATAGCAAAAATGGCATACCTTTCTGAATTTTGGCTTATTCTAGGGAGCAACCGTGTAGAGCATTCCTCGCACGTAATATTTGTTGAATTGATAAAAAAACTATTACAAACCATACTAAAGACTGTACCCTAACCAAAACATTTGGTTTCATTGAATTTGGATCGGTTATGAAGAAGTTATGACGTTTTTACCCGAAACACCTGTTTTTGACTAGTTTCAGGACTAGCCACAAACCCTATTTTCCACGGAGTGTAACTCCAAAACTAAAATGACCCACAAGTTGTATTTTTTACCACAGATAATTGGATATGTTTTATCATTGGAATAGAAATTTCATGGTCCGAACCATTATGGAAAAAATGTTATAGAGAAAATGGTGAGATAGCCTGTAAATAACATACTGTAGAAAGCACCATCAAAAGAATTTATCCTTCCTTGCATTTTGGCCTTCTTTTCTTCACCTTCCCTCACACTTTCGGCTTAGATATCCTTGGTTACCTTAGAAACCTCTATATATTCAATATTCTCAAGTGTGATTAAAATGAGAGAGCCTTTCCTCTTATTTATACTCTCCAAGTAGCTTCCTTAAAAACATCTTCTAGGTCACTTGGCCCCACTTTCCTTATTTTAGGGTTAATCCACTTCTAATTTCTCCATTAAATTTATTATTGAAATAATTTGTTTTTTATTCACTTTGAATTATAATACACTCATTACTTCACTTTATTATTTACCTCTTAAAATCTCTTAAACCACTTTGACTACTTTGACCTTTTGGGGCTTCTAGATGATATCTGAGGGTCCTCCAACTTCGTAAGGCCACAACTGTCAAACCGTGAGGAGTTATGTGATGTTCCACATACCACCATAAATGGAATGAATTTACTATCCATATAGAATAGTATTATCTTAAAATATATCATAACTCATACCGTTATCCATCAAACAAACTTGTGTCCATTACCCAAACCTGGGGTCTCCAACTTCTCATGGCCATAACTCTCTACCCGTGAAGAGTTATGTGACATTCCACATACCACCAGAAATGGAATGACAAGCACTATCCATATAGGATAGTTTACCTGAAAAATTCATTGTCCTTCATCTCATTATTCCATAATTAAACATGGGTTCTCTTACTCCGCAAAGCGTCTTCCCGTGAGGGCTTTCACTATAAGGGGACCACTTTGGAATTCATCCATATTTACTTCTTATCAACCATGAAAAGACAATAATGATTCATATTTACATCAAACAATATTGGTTCCATTACCCAAACCTTTGTGCTGCGGGGCTTACTTCAAGGGTTGACATCAATGCCAACCATCGTTAATCAACAATCTCCCCCTCTGGAATTGATGGAAACACTCTGATGCAATACTGAAATCATATCTCTCATGCTCCCCCTAGAACCATGCCTCTATCCTCTGTATCTGATAAATTTGTCTCTGTCCTCTGCATATGATAAATCTTCTACCCCTAGAACCATGCCTCTGTCCTCTGCATCTGATAAATCTCTCCCCCTTTGTCATCAATGGAAAAGGTATATTTGCATCCGGGGTTTCTCCCCCTGACTAAATTGTCCTCTTATGGTGCTTCCTCGTGTACATCTAAGACATATAAGATAATCATTCAAAAAGCATTCATTTTGGAGTAGAAATAACTCCAAGTCTTTGGCAAAGATATTCAAAGGCTTCCCATGGATGTGGTTTTGTAAAGATGTCTTCCACTTGTTCTTTTGTGTCCACATAATCAACTCTAATTTTCTTTTCTACAACATGTTGTTGTAGAAAGTGATACTTGATTGGAATGTGCTTCGTCTTGGAGTGCATCGCCGGGTTTTTTGAGATACTAATGGCACTTGTATTATCACAATATATTGGAATGGTCTCATCATACTCAACCTGTATATCTGTCAAAGTTTGTTTCATCCAAAGAACCTGTGTACAACATATTGTTTCTACAATATACTCTGCCTCGGCTGTAGATAGAGATACTGAAGATTGTTTCTTTATTAGCCGTGATACCAAACACTCACCTAAGTAGAACGTTTCTCCACTGGTGCTTCATCGGTCATCAATACAACCTACCCAATCTGCATCTGTGTAGACAATAAGTGATAGATCTTTTCCTTTTGGATACCATAATCCAAACTCTTCCGTTCCTTTGCGATATATAAAAATCCTCTTTACTTCTAATACATGTGATTCCTTTGGTGCTGCTTGAAAGCGTGCCACCTGTCCACCTGCTTGCATTACATCTATTCTGGATGTTGTCACATATAGTAGGATGCCAATCATTGACCTGTATTGCCTCTGATCTGTAGACTTCGAATCATCATCTTTGGTCAACTTACAACTGGTTTGCATGGGAGTGATAACTGGTTTGTAATATTCCATTCTGAACCTTTTTAGTATTTCTCTGATATACTTGGTTTGAGAAATAAAAATTCCTTGGTTTCTTTGACGTGTCTGAAGTCCTAGAAAGAAGGATAGTTCTCCAAGTAACGACATTTCAAATTCATTCTGCATGTCTTTTGCAAATTTCTGGCTTAACCTGTCATCATCACTACCAAAAAAAATATCATCAACATAAAATTCAATTAATAAAATATTACCTTGACTTACCTTGATTTAGAGGTTGTTGTCTGCACCTCCTTTTTTGAACCCTGACTATTGCAGATACTTATCCAGTCTGGAGTACCATTCTCTAGGAGATTGTTTTAGACCATACAAGGCCTTCTTTGATTTACATACATGGTATGTGTTCTCTGAGAACTGAAATCCTTCTGGTTGTTCAATGTAGACTTCTTCTTCAAGTTCCCCATTCAGAAAAGATGATTTTACGTCCATCTGATATACTTTAACATTTTTGGACCATGCATAAGATAAAATTAAATGGATTTCTTCCATTCTAGCAACTAGATCAAATGTCTCTTCAAATTCGATTCCTTCAATCTGTGCATATCCTTTACATACCAATCTAGCTTTGTTCCTTGTAACTTGTCCATCTTCATTCAATTTATTCCTGAAAACCCATTTTGTGTCGATCACATTCTTATTATTTGGTCTTGGAACCAATTCCCAAGTGTCATTTTTCTCTATTTGATCCAATTCTCCATCCATGGCCTTATTCCAAAATTCATCCTTGCTGGCTTCTTCAAAATAGTTTGGTTCAATTGTAGATAAGAGGGCTAGGTGTGTTTGTTCTGGTGAACAGATTTTTCTTCTAGTCTCAACTCTTTCGTTTTTGTTTCCAATAATCTGATCTGAAGGATGATTCTTTTGTACTCGTTTGCTAGGTGTCTTTGGAGATACTTTCTAAACTTTCTCTTCTTCTTCTGTCGGATTCTCTTCACCTTCATCTTCCTCTTCTACTTTTTTTCATCTTCTTCTTCAAAAATTTGTTCCATTGATTTGTTTTCTTCTTCCTTTGATTCTGGTCTGCCTGTTTCATCAATTGTTACGTTGATGCTTTCCACAACTTTGTTCAATATTAGATTGTAACACTTGTATGCTTTCCTTGTACATGAGTAACCAACAAGTATTCCTTTGTCCACACGAGAGTCAAACTTTCCCATTCTGTCATATTCTCTTTTAATGTAGCATTTGCTTCCAAAAATTCTGAAGTGATTCACATTTGTTGGTCTTTCTTTCCATAGCTTGTAGGGATTTTTATCAGTGTTGTTTCTGAGCATTACTCTGTTTTGAATGTGAACTGATGTATGCACTACCTGTGTCCAAAATATATCTATCAATTTGGAATCCATTAGCATTGTTCAAGCCATTTCTTGTACTGTCATGTTCTTTCTTTCAACAACTCCATTCCGTTGAGGTGGCATAGCAACAAAGAATTTCCTTTTTATTCCATGACTGCTACAATAGTCCATAAATTCCTTTGAAATAAACTCTCCTCCATTATCAGATATCAAACATTTGATTCTTGAATCCATCTCATTTTCAACCATTTCCTTGTAGATCTTGAAGTTTTCAAAAGCTTCTGACTTGTTCTTGAGAAAGCAAACTGTAGTCATTCTTGTATAATAATCAACTAATAACATAAATTATTTTTCATTTTTTAAGCCATTTGTTGTAGTTGGTCCAACTAGATCAGTGTGCACAATTTCCAGTGGTCTTGTTGTTGAATATTCCTTTGATTTGAACCTAGTCTTTGTTTTCTTTCCTTGTTGACAATGCTTTCATAAAGTGTTGGTTGGTTTCATGATCTGGGGCATTTCTCTGACTGCTTCTCTTTTGCTGACTTTGACAAGGTTATCAAAATGCATGTGACCCATTCTTCTCTTCCATAGCCAACTTTCATATTCCTTTCCTAGAAAACAATTTTTATTTTCAATTTCACTTAACACATATATGTTGTTTGAAGTTCTTACAGATGTACCGACCAATTTCCATGAACATTCTTTTCTTATCTCACACTTTTCTGAATCAAAAGTAATTTTATGACCTTGGTCACACATTTGACTCACACTTAGAAGATTATGTTTCATATCTTCTACGAGTAGAATATTTTGTGCCTTTTTATTCTTGTTCCCAATTCAGACTGTGCCTTCTCCAATGATTTTGGATGAATTATCATTTCTGAAGGAGACTGATCCTTTTTTTTCTTTTCATAATGTAATATTTTTTTCTTTATCACCTGTCATGTGTTTTGAACATCCACTGTCAACATACCAACCGTGTTTCTTTTGCTTAGCTTGTAGAGTGACTGTGCATTCTTCATTGTTATATTGATCTTGCTTTCTTATCCATGTCTGTGACTGTTGTTATTTTGTTGAGGTTCTTTAGGAGGGACTGTCATTCTGCAATCCTTGGCCATGTGTCCAAAATTGTTACATTTGTAACATTCCACTTTAGTGCTTAAAGATTCAAACCTATTGTAACTTCTTCTTTGTGTGTCACTAGGTCTCCTTAAATAATCCATTTGTGTATAACTCTCAAAGTTGTTACTATTCTTGTTGTTATCTCTGCAATTCACAGCTTTGTGTCCAAAATAAACCAAAAAATATAGTTTGATACCTGGGAGTTGAACATCTTTTGAAAGGAGGTGCTCTTATGAATCCTTCTTCTTCTTGAAGCCTATCTGTCTGTTGTTGATTCTAAAATCTAAATCTTCTTGGTGGAGGAGTGTCCCTGTAATCTTCCTTGTATATCTTCCTATCCTCTTTGATTGTTTCTTCATAGCTCTTTGGATTTGTTTCTCGCTCTATTTTTTTGGATATGTATCCCTTTTCTATCTGATTGTATCCAAGTCCATACTTTTAAAGATGAGATTTTTGACTGCTAATAATGCCATCCAGAACTTTTGAGCTATTCTGCATATTTTTCTTTTGAATATCCTTTGTTAGTGTGACAACCTCTGCTTCCAAGTTTCCAATGATCTTGTCCTTTTCTTATAGTTATTCATTGAGTGATTCTTCAATTATTTTATCTTCTTCTATTTGAACCTTCAATTTTACGATCATTTGTTCTAGTTCTTGAGTTTCCTTTTTCTTGTCTAGTTTTGGTTTGTAGTTTCTTGTTTTTCTTCTTTTGTCTTCTGATAACTTCTATGGCACACATTAATTCTTCTCGATAGTCAATTTCTGCCTCTTCAATTTCTTCTTTGGATTCTTCAAATTCTTCTTCAGAGTCTTCTTTGTCATATTCTTTTACTACCATGAATAGAACTCTTCATGTCTCATTGTCACTGACTTCATATTCATCTGAAAATGAGATGTCTTCTTTGGTGTATAAGCTTTTCTTGAGAACTTTCTTTGTAGTTCTTTTCCTTTATATGTGTGTTTTCCTTTCGAATAACCTTCATCATTTCTATTTTTCTTATGAGGACATTTTTTAGCAAAATGACCAATACCATCACATTTAAAACAAATTAAAGGGAGCTTACCTCTATACCTATCATTGGTTCCCTTGTTCAGTCTTTTGATGAAGTTGGCCACTTCTTCATCATCTTTTGAGGCATCACTACTGTTGCTATATTCTTTTGTTCTTTTTTCTTTTTCTTTGATCTTTTGGATGCCTTGAAGGCTTCTTCTTTTACATCTGGATTTTCCTGCTCACTTCTCATTTCATATGCTATGAAGATTCCATGCAGTTCGTCCATGCTTATTGAGTCCAGATACGATCTTTCTTCTAGTGTTGATATCTTAGGGTTGAATCTCATAGGAAGAGATCCTAGTATATTTTGAACAATTACATATTCTTCAATTTCTTCTTCCAATCCTATGATTACTTTCACTGTTTCATCGACTCGTAAGAAGTAGGCTTAGATATCTTCATCTTCCTTCATTTTTAGTTGTTCGAACTGACTTTTGTATCTCCTTCATAAATATTTTG
Source organism: Picea engelmannii (assembly GCA_009831015.1). Lineage (NCBI taxonomy): Eukaryota > Viridiplantae > Streptophyta > Pinopsida > Pinales > Pinaceae > Picea > Picea engelmannii. Next base: position 76,115 of record ML798198.1, read on the forward strand.
AAGCTTGTCTCAAATCTCTTTAGCGTATTTACAGTGTTCAACTTTGTTGAATACCGTATCATTGAGACCATTCAAAAGTGCATTGGTGGCTTTGGAATTATTCTCACTGAGTTTTACTTCTTTGTCATTTGTTGGTGGAACTGTTGGTGTTGTGTATCCATCTACAATCCATGTGCCTGTATATATGTCCGCATCCTTATGCTCCAAAAAGAATACTTATGTCCATCAAACTGTGGTATTCCAATTTTATATGAGTTGTTACTCTCCATGATCTACCTTTCATTGGTTAAACTGATTTCTGAAGGAACCTTCTCTGATACCAATTGTTGGATTACTGAGAGGGGGGGGGGTGAATTAGTAATAGAGAAATTTAATCCTTTTTAACCATATAATCCAAGTGTTATATCAATGAATCTTAAGCCCTAATATTGGCTCATTACCCCTTAATTGGGGCATATTAGATTAGTAATGTTATTTTATTTATGTCGGCTTTAGGCCATTAGTTGTAATTATACCTCCTAGTCTCCTATATATACCAAGGAGACATTTTCATTTT
>ML798198.1:85719-97996 GCA_009831015.1 Picea engelmannii
TGCTCTGATACCACTTGCAAGATACCAGATATATAAAATATGCAGAACAGAAATAAAATGCTAGAAATGGCAGAATAACAGTAAAATATCCAGCATAATCTTCACAATACATAGAAATGATATACGAAATAGCAATAGAAAAAGCACTTTGATTCATAAAGAAATGTTCATAGGCCTCTTCGAGGGGGCAACCTCCAGTCGAGCAACGCTCTGTTACAATAATCTCCAAGATAGGGTTCTCATACCCTCGCCCCTTATTTATACTAAATATGTCTATTAAGAGAAGCATCTAGAGGAAGATCCTTCTAGAAGCGGAAGCTTCTATTAGGTCTTCTTACATCCGCCTTATTCTATTTTATTGAAAGGCCTTATTAATATTGACCTTTATTACATCCGAATACATTGATCTACCTATGTGTGGGTTAGGACCTTAACACCCTAGAACCATGCCTCTGTCCTCTACATTTGATAAATCTCTCCCCCTTTGTCATCAATGGAAAAGGTATCTTTCCATCTGGGGTTGCTCCCCCTGACTGAACTAGCCTCTTATGGTGCTTCCTCATGTACATATAAGACATATAAGATAAGAATTCAAAAAGAATTCATTTTGGAGTAGAAATAACTCCAAGTCTTTGGCGAAGATATTCAAAGGCTTCCCGTGGAAGTGGTTTTGTAAAGATGTCTAACACTTGTTCTTTTGTGTCCACATAATCAACTATGATAATGTTTTTTGCAACCTGTTCCCATAGAAAGTGATACTTGATTGGAATGTGATTCGTCTTGGAGTGCATCACCTTGTTTTTTGAGATACTGATGACATTTGTATTATCACAATATATTGGAATGGGCTCATAATACTCAACCTATATATCTGTCAAAGTTTGTTTCATCCAATGAACCTATGTACAACATGTTGTTGTTGCAATATACTTTGCCTCGACTGTATATAGAGATACTGATGATTGTTTCTTGATTAGCCATGATACCAAACACTCACCTAAGTAGAACACTGCTCCACTGGTTCTTCATCGGTCATCAATACAACCTGCCCAATCTTCATCTGTGTAGGCAATGAGTGATAGATATTTTCCTTTTGGATACCATTATCCAAACTCTTCTGTTCCTTTGAGATATCTGAAAATCCTCTTTAATTCTAATACATGTGATCAATTTGGTGTTTCTTGAAAGCATGCCACCTATCCAACTGCTTTCATTACATCTGGTCTAGATGCTATCACATATAGCAGGATGCCAATCATTGACCTGTATTTCCTTTGATCTGTAGACTTTGAATCATCATCTTTTCTCAACTTACAACTAGTTTGCATGGGAGTGATAACTGGTTTGCAATATTCCATTCTGAACCTCTTTAGCATTTCTCTGATATACTTGGTTTGAGAAATAAAAGTAGAATGATGGAACCACTGTCAACCTGCCACTATAAGATATACCACTGTAAAACTGTACCAATAAATCTGAACCATGCATCAACCATGCATCAACCTATACCTCAACCTATAATCAACTTGTACCATAAACAAGTGCATCAACCATGCACCAACGTGTACCAAATAACCTGTAATTAACATGTACCATAAACAAGTGCATCCAACCATGTACCAACTATGTACCAATCATGTGTCAACTACTTATAAACTATGACTCATCAATATGTACCAACATCATCAATTATACACCTCATGTATGTTCCAACTCATCAACTACTTGTCTCAACCATGTACTCAACATGTACCTCAACCAAAATCTCTCATCAATTTCATCATCCAAATATGATTTGTATCTATGTAATAGACCTAGTGTATATTATCACATTCCTACAATTCTGTTGGCAGCTAACTCACTTTTTACTAGCGTCTATAAGCTGCCTACACATATGTCGTCCGAACTTCAAATTGTCGTCGCATTTTGCAAATAGACGATATTTTCATTTCTTGCGACACTTGCAAATTTGTCTCCATTAAGTTTTCACGACTGTAAGAGTAAAAACTTCTCCTTTCGAGGTCACATTTCGATCACTATCTGAACTGTCATCGTATTTTTATCGATATTTTCTATGGCACTTACCTTTGGTTTATCATCATGTGGCTGAAAGGACTTTCAAACTATGCTCATTGGACATTTTTATATTGATTGCATAACTTGATTTTATTAAGTTTGTGAGGCATTGAGCATATAGATTTATACTTTTTGTGACTTGCCTAATCATTGATTCTTTGAATTGCATAGGGGTCATGATTTATTTTTGTTTTTATATATGATGTGATCCTTATTGCTAATCTTTTTATAGCTTTTGGCTTGTCAATTTTATGAGTATCGATTGGCACAATGGTTTAAAACTTTTGATTTATACAATGGCGCATGGCTAACATTTGGTGTTGGTTTCATGTTGAATGTCAATGTTTTGAAAAACTATAGTTGATTTGGTGTGTTGACATAACACTCACCATTTGATTCTTTGGTTGGCCAAACGATATGGTTTTTGAGATATGCTATGATTGTTTGAATAGATGTGGAACTTGGCGGTTGTACTTTACCATAACTATTGTGCATGGTGGTGAATAACTCCACCACCCTCACATGCGCACATTAATGCTTTCCCCCTTTGATCGTCATTGTTGTTAGACCGAATAGCTCTGCTCCTGTGCGTTGGTGAATTCGAACCCTACCCTTACCATGTGCTCGATTCATGGCACCAGTCGTCCGAGCTAAACCCAATGGAAGCCAAACTCTGTTGATGTTTGATAGTGCCCGCAATGACCTCGAGGGAAATGGGTGGCTTCCATTTATACAAAGATTCGAGGGTTTTAACCTCTGCGCAACTCGACAATTTTCCATGACCTTTGATGGTTGTCGAGCCAAGGTCGACGATATTCAATTGGAATTTGATGAATAATTTATCAGTCTTGCTACGGGTTTGCCTACCACTGGACAACGATGGTCCAAGAATTGCAAAGTAGAGGAGGTCCCATGGACACTGCTCTTCCAGTCACGCAAAATTACCTCCTGTGATAGAGGTAGACCCGCAACTATGCTCAAACATTGTTGGCATGATTTATTGATGATAATCAAGCAATTTGTGACCTACGAAGGTCGGTACGGGTTGGTGTTCCTCCACCAACTGCGTCTATTGATGATTTTTATGGGTTATCAGCTCAATTTGCCCTATTATTTGCATAGAAGCCTGTTTAAAATGTCAAATAAGTACAAAAGAAACCAGGCTGATAGTAACCTTTTTCATTATGGGCTGGTGAAGCTTATTGTTGTCTGTCATTTGAGTCTACACGGGGATTGTTGGAGAAATTTCATGGCTCGCAATGGTTTCAGGGATTCGAACCTTACACAGGTCGACAAACCAGTGGTGAGCGAGGTCAAGGTTGTACCCCCAGTACCCTACCATATCCTTCTACCTAAACCCTCGACCGACTCTCCTATCGACTTACCCCACACTGTGACTAAGAATGTTGAGACTGTAAAGCCTGTGAGCAAGAAGACCAAAACCAACCTTACTGCGAATGCTAAAGGGAAAAGGAATGCACGTTTAATTTCGCGGATGGCAAGAAATAAGCCAAAACCTCCTGTCGAGCCAAACCCTATCGTATTGAGTGAGGACTCTGATTCAGAAGTGGAGTGTTTCTTAGCTAGAGAATACCCCTATTCTCAAGGTCTGTGTCCCGAAACTTCGTATGACTTTGTGTCAAACCTACCCCCCTGCCTACAGGATGACCCTAACTACCCAGGCATTAAGTTGCCTTGTGAAGCCCCCGGTCATTCACCCGAACCCTCTCCTGCTCTGTCTAAACCTACAGTGCCACCCTGTGATCAATGCAGTTTGTGGTTAGAGCGATATTGTCTTGATGTCCCGATCCTCCAGTCAAGAATTCAATATTTAGAGGACCAGGTTGCACTACTTACTAGTCAAAAGGCCAAACTCCAAGCAGTGGATAAGAAACAAAAGACGACCGACTCCATCTTGTTTAAAAATGTGGAATCAGCCACGGCTGTTGTGAATTTTAAGCTGGCGTAATTGAGTAGCCTCATCATCACACATGTATGTTTAATATCAATTTTTTTTGTAAATAATCCAGGTTTATATAAATGATTTGATTTCGGTTTTAAACAGCTCTGTTCATTTCATTTGAATGGCTATGTTACATTGCATGCATTCTATATATAGCTTTGTTTTGACTTAATGGAATTTCGTTTTTTCAATCATTCCAAGTTTAGCTTCTATTAGATTTTCATCGATTTTATTGATCTTGGTATGGATTTGATTTGTTTGATTGAGTTAAAATGGATGCTCTGCTGTCAATTGAAGTCGTTTGTATTTATTCTAGACAGGAGTTGTTTCTCATATTCAATTCTGAACACAATCACATTTCGATTCGGTTTCATTATATGCTATGATTAGAAATGATTTTGATAAGGTTAATTGTTACGGTTCGTTATGTCATATGACTTTCAAAGAATAGGATTTCAATTCAGATCGTTTCCAATGTAACTCTGTACAAACGCACCCAAATCATGGATAGATTCAATTCATAACGATTATGCTAAAACCCAGCTGGTTAATTCGTATTGGTTTACTGTTAGCTCGACCATGTTATCAGTTGGATTCGTATTTGTGATGGATACTCTCTTTGAATTTGATTTGTAAAATGAGATTGGTTATATTCGGATTCACGATTTGTTTCTATGTTAAACTCGGTCATGATTCGTTTGGAAATAAATGATTTATTTCAAAACCAATCGAGTTCATTTGCCCATTTTACAATAATCAATTATCACTTATGTTGATTCTATTATGACTGTAATCAAAGTCAAATCCATCTAGTTATGATTTTGTATGAGTTGATTCTCGCACATGTTTGAACTAATCTACCTATGACATGAATCGTTTGATGTCATGACAGTTATAACAATTTTAAAACGATTCTATTTTGATCTGATCGTATCTCTTGTTTTTGGAAAAACACAACGTTTGCATGAGATTTGTTTGATTGCATTACTTTCAAATTGGATATGAAACGATTTGTAAAACTGTTTGGTTTAGATTCTTTTTACTCGAATATGAGGACAATCGAAACAGAGTGTGCATGTCTTTCTATTTGGTTATTGGATTTTGATCCTATTCGATTTCAAATGATATAACATTTTCAAATGAAATGATTCGTTATTGGTTGTTAATTCAATTTGATTTTATTAAAAAGATTTGATTCAATTTCAATTCTGATCCTGTATGTTATTTTAGACTAGCTACAGAATCAGATGATTCTGTAGCTAGGTTTGTAGAATTGGATTTTTATTGTTTTGCTAATAAAATATCTCTCTAACTTGTTATTTTTGGTCCATTGCAGATGAATTCGAAATTACAATGGATTTGATGAGAAGTTAGAGGATGTTTGAAATATTTTGATTTCATTTTAGTTTCCTAGTTTAGTTGATTTTGGGAATATCTTCCCAGATTATGTAAACAGTTTGATAACTGCCACAGGGAGGTTTTACCCTGTGGAAAGACTTATAAATACTTATTATTTTTGTAATAACATTGATCCTCATTCGTGGGAGAACAAGGATATGGAATTTTAATACAGACTGAGGCAGAATTTGATGTTCTGTTACAGCGTTAGCTTCTCATGATATCAATATTTTGTTTCATGTTATGTGTATCAATTTGCTTTTGGTTAATGACTACTTTAGCTATCTTGATCTTTTGCAAATGATATAATTTAATCAATATTATCCATATCTGATTTCTTCTAGTATTTAAAAACATAGCAATTTCTTGATTCAGTTTGTGAAGTACATATTTCTCTTCTTCATTGATTGGATTATTAAGTATAAGTTTTTGCATAATAGGCTTCCCTTATTGCAGAGATTTATAAATCATGTAATTGTTATGATTTTTTATGTCTTATTTGTCCTGTAAATAAACTCAAAGAGCAGCATAGCCTATCGTTTACGAAAAGCTTCTGGACCATCCGGTGCGAGTTTACTTCCTCCAACCAGCTTCGAAGTCAACATACACAGGGAAAACTTGGAGCGTTTCCAGGTCAGTTTGTCATTTATTTGTTTAGTATATTTGTTAGTATTTTTAGTTAGATATATATGTCTAGTATATTAGATTGTTTAATTTCAGTAAGTTTTATTTCTTATTTATAAAAAATCAACAAAAACATATTTCGATGTCTTAGGGCAGAATATAATGAGTTTTGCAGGTTTTAATTAAATCTGTAGATTGTTTATATTGTACATTTTGTGAATAAGTGATATTACAGTTAATAATTAGATAGTTGATTAGAGTTAGTATAATATTAATTAGTAGATTGTATATAGAATAGTTAGAGTAGTTTAGTTTAGTTTTAGTTTAATTTGTTTAGTTAATTTAGTTAGTTTTATTTATTTTTAGTTAGTTTAGTTTGTTTTATTTATTGTTAATTAGTTTTAGTTTGTTTTAATTGTTTTAGTTAGATTAGTTAGTTTAGATTAGTTTTCTCTTTGGTTTTCTTAAGACATTGGAGCGGCCAACGGAGCCGCTAAACCCGTCAGGGTGGTTCATTCCAAACGGCTTGGGTTATTAGACAACCCCGGATCGGTTCCACTCTCTCAGTTGACGGATGGTCAGTTTCTCCCGCCAACAAATTCTTCCTTAACTTCAACAACAAGAGACTAGAATTTTCATCAAACTTTTCTTTAGCCTCACATGCCTAGTTTTGGATTAGTCAACAACCCTAACTTGAAGTAATCATAACTTTGTACCTGTAATTTATAAAGATCTGAAACTGATACATAATGTTCTTCAGTTCTTTTTATGCAATTCCTCCAGGTTTCACTACTTAGAACCTCTCAGAAAAGGAGTTACAGAAACAATGGCATACCTTTCTGAATTCTGGCTTATTCTAGAGAGAGACCTTGTAGAGAGTGCCCCACATGGAATATTTGTTGAATTGATATGAAACTGTTACAAAGAATACTACAGACAATACCCTAACTAACACATTTTGTTTCACTGAATTGGGATCTGTTATGAAGAAGTTATGACGTTTTTACCTGAAACACCTATTTTTGACTAGTTTCAGGACTAGCCACAAACCCTATTTTCCATGGAGTCTAAATACAAAAATAAAACGACCCACAAGATGAATTTGTTACCACAGATACTTGGATATGTTTTCGCAATGGCATAGCAATTTCATGGTCTGAATGGTGAGATGTCCTATAAATAACATACCTCAGAAAGCACCATCAAAATAATTTATCCTTCCTTGCATGTTGGCCTTCTTTTCTTCACCTTCCCTCAGAATTTCGTCTTAGATATCCTTGGTTACCTAAGACAACTATAGATATTCAATATTCTCATGTGTGATTAAAATTAGAGAGTATTGCTTCTTATTTATACTCTCCAAGTAGCTTCCATAAAAACATCTTCTAGGTCACTTGGCCCCACTTTCGTTATTTTAGGGTTAACACACTTCTAATTTTTCCATTAAATTTATTATTGAAAATTTTTATTTTTTATTCACTTTGAATTATAATACACTCATTACTTCACTTTATTATTTACCTTTTAAAATCTCTTAAACCACATTGACTACTTTGACCTTTTGAGGCTTCTAGATGACATATGAGGGTCCTCCAACTACGTAAGGCCATAACTCTCAAACCGTGAGGAGTTATGTGACGTTCCACATACCACCAAAAATGGAAGGACATTTACTATCCATATAGAATAGTATTATCTTAAAATATATCATAACTCATACCATTATCCATCAAACAAACTTGGGTCCATTACCCAAACCTGGGGTCTCCAACGTCTCATGGCCATAACTCTCTAACCACGAGGAGTTATGTGACATTCCACATACCACCGGAAATGGAATGACAAGAACTACCCATCTAGGATAGTTTACCTAAAAAATTCAATGTCCTTAATATCATTATTCCACAATTAAGCATGGGTTCTCTTACTCCACAAAGCGTCTTCCCATGAGGTATTTTACCATAAGGGGACCACTTTGGAGTTCATCCATCTTTACTTCTTATCAACCATGACAAGAAAATAATGAGTCATATTTACATCAAAAAATATTGGGTCCATTACCCGAACCTTTGTGTTGCGGGGCTTTCTTAAAGGGTTGACATCAATGACAACCAACCTTAATCAACAAAAGCTTCAATCATGATCATGATCAGTCAAGGCAAAAATTCAGAAGGACAACGCCAAAAACAAGATCATTCACTCCCAGGTGTGCAAATTTATTTTATGGTCATTTTTTGTTGTTTTACTAACTTTGAACATAAGGTTGCAGATTGCTAGGATTATAAAATAAATGTTCAAGAAATAAATTCCTATGTGGCCCCACGTAACATTGAATGTTACACATATGATAACTATGGACACATAGCTAGTGATTGTATAAGAATGATTGATACTTCCATAAAAGAGAACACTAATATCAGATGTAAGAAAGTGTGGATAAGAAAACACAAAGAACAAGTGAACAAAGACTAGGTCCCAAAGATCGCAATATTGAAAATAAAATGAGATGAAGAAAATTATACAGAGAAAAAGAAAGATGTCAGATACAAAAAGTTTTGGAAAATAACTAAAAGAAAAGAAGGGCAGGTAAATAAGGAACAGGTTCAAGAGATTGTACTTTCATGTAGTGTAGTGAAAGATGAATCCACAGACATAAAGAAAGAAGTCAGAGCTGAGAGAGATGATGAATCTACCAATGAATATGATGATGAATACACATCAAAGAAGAAATTGTTCTGAGCCATCCATCTTAGAGACTCCCAGGTAATATGAATATTAGACAGGGGGAGTCTATGCGATAGCTATGAAAAAGAAAAGAAACATCCTTCAAGAATATTACATAGTTTGAGAACATAGATCCAGAGCAGTCAGTTAGCAGAAGTACAGTTTGATAGATTAATAAAGACTTGATGATAGTATAGTGATAAACAGGTCAGCATTATGGACAGTTGCGCAAGTAGAGTCTTGGACAGTATGGAAAAAGATGGATTCATAAGAATACTTAGCAGGTTTGGATAGATATATAACAGTGGAATATAGAATGGACTCATATATTGGTTCAAAGATTCGTTCAGAGACAAAGGAACATTATCATAATGGATGATAATTACACAGGAAATGGTTCGAACAATGCTAATGGATTCCAAATTGACATATATTTTTTGGACACATGCAGTGCATACAATAGTTCACATTCAAAACAAAGTAATGCTCAGAAACAACAATGACGAAAATCCCTATGAACTCTGGAAAGGAAGCACAGACAACAAATTCTACATCAAGGTAACTCAATGTAGTATTTTTTTAATTGAAAATTATGTTGATGGTATTGATTTTGGAAGTAATAATGTCAGGTTAAGCCAAAAATCTGCAAAGGATATGTAGAATGAACTTGAAATGTCATTACTTGGATAACTATCCTTCTTTCTAGGTCTTCATATATGTCAAAGAAACCAAGGAATTTTTATTTCTCAAACTAAGTATATCAGAGAAATGCTAAAGAGGTTCGGAATGGAAGATTGCAAACTAGTTACCACTCCTATGCAAACCAGTTGCAAGTTGAGAAAAGATGATGATTCAAATTCTACATACCAGAGGAAATACAGGTCAATGATTGGTAGATTTCTATATGTGACAACATCCAAACCAGATGTAATGGATGCAGTTGGACAGGTGGCACGATTTCAAGAAGCACCAAAGGAATCACATGTATTAGCAGTGAAAAGGATTTTCAAATATCTCAAAGGAACAAAAGAATTTGGATTATGGTATCCAAAAGGAAAGGATCTATCACTTGTTTCCTACATAGATGTAGATTGGGCAGGTTGCATTGATGACCGACGAAGCACCAGTAGAGCAGCGTTCTCCTTGGGTGAGTGTTTAGTATCATGGTTAAGAAAGAAACAATCATCAATATCCTTATCTATAGTCGAGGAAAAGTATATTGCAGCAACAACATGTTGTACATAGGTTCTATGGATGAAACAAACTCTGACAGATATACAGGTTGAGTATGATGATCCCATTCCAATCTATTGTGATAATACAAGTTCCATCAGTATCTAAAAGAAACCGGTGATGAACTCCAAGACGAAGAACATTCCAATAAAGCATCACTTTCTACAGGAACATGTTGCAAAGAAGAGCATCAGAGTTGAATATGTGGGCGCAAAATAACAAGTGGTAGACATATTTAAAAAACCACTTCCACAGGAAGCCTTTGAGTATCTTCTCCATAGACTCGGAGTAATTTCTACTCCAAAATGAATGCTTTTGAATGCTTATCTTATATGTCTTAGATTTACATGAGGAAGCACCATAAAGAGGACATTTCAGGTTGGGAGATCAGTTTCAGGAAGAGTTCAGTCACGGGGAGTATCCCCAAGGACAGTTAATTTAGGGGGAGTAGCCCCAGATGGAAATATACCTTTTCCATTGATGAAAAAGGGGGAGAGATTTATCATTTGCGTTATTGAAATGCATGGACTGAGAGCACAGAGGCATGTAGATAGGGGGGGAATCCCCAAGGAGATTTCATTCAAGGGGAGCAGCCCCAAATGGAGATACCCTTTTCCATTGATGTCAAAGGGGAGAGATAGAAACATAGATGAGGAGTATAAGCATGAATTTTATTATGACTTAGTGTTTCCATCAATGCAAAAGCGGAAGATTGTCAAACAATTGGCTTAGGTTGATGGAACGTTGTTATGCATTGCTGGTTTTCATTGATTTCAACCATTGGAGAGTGATATTGTAGATTTATGTCAACCCTTAGTGATTGATGTCAACCCTTGGAGAAAGTCTGATAGAGAATTCTGGTAGCACAAAGGTTTGGGTAATGGGCCCAAGTTTGTTTCATGTATAATGGTATGACTTTTAATATATTTTAAGGTAAGAATATTCTATATGGATAGTACATGTCATTCCATTTTCATTGGTATGTGGAATGTCACATAACTCCTCATGGCTAGAGATTTATGGCCATGTGAAGTTGGAGAACCCAGGTTTTGGTAATGGACCCACATTTGTTTGATGGATAATGGTACACTTTTTGATATATGTGTAGGAAAGACTATTCTACATGGATAGCACATGTCATTCCATTTCCAGTGGTATGTGGAATGTCACATAACTCCTCACAGTTAGAGATTTATGTCCATGTGAAGTTGGAGAACCCTCGTGAGTCATCTAGAAGCCCCAAAAAGTCAAAGTAGTCAAAGTGTTTGCAAAGAAAAAAATATTTAAATAATAAAGTGAAGTGATGAGTGTACTATAAATCAAAGTGGATACAAAATAAATTATTAAATAATAAATTTAATGGAGAAATTACTAAGTAGACAAGTGGTTAGATGTGGGTTAACCCTAAAATAAGGAAAGTGGGTTGAGATGGTTAAAAGGTAACCCCTTGAGGAAGCTACATGAAAGTATAAATAAGAGGAAATACTCTCTCATTTTAATAACACTTGAGCATATTGAATATATACAAGTGACTGAGGTAACCAAAGGATATCTAAGCTGAATTTTAGAGGGAAGGTGAAGTAAAGAATGCTGAAATTCAAGGGAGTATAAATTCTTTTGATGATGTTTTCTAAGGTATGTTATTTATAGGTCATCTCACCATTTTCGTAATACCATTTTTTATAGAATGATTCAGAACATGAAATTGGGAGGTCATTGAGGAACCATATTAAAGTAGTTGTGGTAAAAAATTCAACTTGTGGGTCGTTGTATTTTTGGAGTTACACTCCATGGAATATAGGGTTTGTGGCTAGTCCTGAAACTAGTCTAAAACAAGTGTTTCGGGTAAAAATGTGATAACTTCTTCATAACATATCTACATTCAGTAAGACCAAATGTGTTTCTTAAAGTAAAATATGTAGTATTTTTTGTGCACTTTTCAGATACATACACGCAATATTCTAGGTGGGGCACTCTCTACTAGTTAGCTTTCTAGAATAAGCCAAAATTCAACAAGGTATGCCATTTTTGCTATAACTCCTTTTCTGAGAGGTTCCAAGTAGTGAAACCTAGAGGAACTGTACAAAAGACACTAAAGAAAATTGTGTACCATTTCCATATATTTATTCATTACAGGTACATAGTTATGATTATTTCAAGTTAGGGTTGTTGACTAATCCAAAACTAGTCATGTGAGACTAAAGTAAAGTTTGATGAAAATGCTAGTCTCTTGTTGTTAAAGTTAAGGAAGGTTTGTAG
>ML798198.1:103999-125665 GCA_009831015.1 Picea engelmannii
ATATAAATACATCTAAAAGGTAGATCAACAAAGTGTTTGACGAAATACCTCACTCAGAAAAAGTTTTAAAAAGACACCAAAACAGTGATGATCCTTGCATAATGGCTTGGGATCATTACAGTGGTATCAGAGCTTAGACTCCTACCAGCCAGTGGGGATTAGCATAGTTACAATAATATGGATATTATTTATAGGATCGAGGAGTGTGAAAGGGAATATAAAGCCAACAATAATTTCAAAGGGCCCATAACATTCCAATGGTTCCTATCCTATAAAAATCCTAGTTGGAACAAAAAGAAGATTGCAGGTTGGCTGAAGGCATGGGAGGAAATTAGAGCAGCCTTTGGGTTGAACCCCACACATGTTAGGAGGGAAAAAAAGAGAAACCCCACACCTAGTAGGAGCACACAACGTTGCTACAGTTGCAAGGTGCCTTGGGAACCTGATCATAGGTGTAGGGGTAAGGGTAAGAAGCATATTGTTGAGGTACGAGAGGACAGTGATGATGAGGCATGTGAGGATGGATCGATTGAGGCTTATTTGGAGAAGTTGGATGATGACAGTGACTCTGGCACAGAGGCCAGTGATAGTGACTCTACCTCAGAGGATAGAGATGATGACTCTTGCACGGAGGTTACTGATACTTGCACGCTTGAGGAGGATGATGACCCTTGTGTATTGGATAGGTGGCAGGATGGACAAGACGATAGCACCAATGTCTCAGCAGACAGGTCACATACCATTGATGACCTCATGCCTCAGCAGAGTGGTGACACTAGTGAGGAGTCACACATGTTAGCACCTAGAGAGGATGAGCTTCCTATAGGGGTCGTGACACATCCGTCGCCTGTTCAGACACCCATGATAGCCACGTCACATGAGGAGATCAGTGGCACATCAAGCATGATGGATGAGCCTAGTGTGAGGGATGCACACCATGGACAAGTAGACCCACAAATCCAGGAGGAGGTACAGGACGTACAGGCAGTTGACCTCACACATATAGGTCAGCTAGAGGAGATGGAGTCACAGCTATTGGAGACTCCACTGGTTGAGAAGATTGCAGAGGCTGACAGGTGGATGGAGCACTTACTTCCAGGATCATATTGCATTGATGAGGATGCACTCTTTAGTATTCAGGATGACCACAACATGTGTCTAGATACAACTATATGGGATCCAGGCGTAGATGATAGTAGCAGGTTGAGTGCACAGGAGGATACAACTGCTCATACAGGATACAGTGTGAGTCAGGGGGAGATGGCATCTAGTGATGGGATGCAGTGGAATACAGGAGTACCCAGTAGCACAGTAGACAGTGAATAGTTCAACACATCATCTTATGCAGAGGGTGTTTTTAGGGATTCTAGAGTTGGCACTAGCAGGACTGACACTAGCAGTGAGGGGTCTGAGATGGCACCTCAATATGACCATGTTCAGGAGTCACACCACTTGGCAGCACAGTTGAGAGTTAGTGAGGCTATGATCATGGCAGCCACTAGACATATTGATGACATGCATGCAATGATGGCAGATTACTGTTGGAGAGCATCAGTGGCACAGGGTAGCTCAGATGGAGGATTCTCCATGGATGATTTTCACACTCTCTGGGAGTGAGTATCTATGATGATGACTGAATACCAGCAGTTGTTGGCAGACATGGATTATCTACTAAGGGTTGGTGAGATGTATCATGAGGTTATGAGGGAGCAGGAATTGGAGATGGACTGACTCACTCAAGAGTTGGAGAGAACTCCAGGATTCTTGAGAGGCACATCGACCGCCCTTCAAGAATCAGAGTCTAGGACATATGAATCTCCTGAGGAGATCCATCAGAGATCCACTTCATCTGTCTTAGTGGACACTCAGATGTATCAGTCAGTCACATTGACAGAGGATGTTGATGATCTAGCAGAGGAGAACCAGTTGATGGGAGACACTTCCATTTGTGTCTTGGGAGTGGTTGATCTCCATATAGAGATTGATCTAGCCATACACCTAGGATCTGTGATGCAGCATGAGTTTGTGGGAGATGACAGGAGTATGCCAGAGCATACAGTGATGAGTGATATCTCACAGGGACATGTCGGGATGTATGATGGGATTCAGAGGGGTGTATTGACTTGCATGGAGGAGACACACTTAGAGGAGTATGCATATTTCACTCTTTTTCTGCAACCCATAGTTATGAGTGAGCACCTTCACCAGATCAGTAGTCGCATGAGGAGAGATAGACAGTGGTTGAGAGCATGGAGAGTGCCTAGGCCGAGGCCACCTGAGATGAGTACCTTTACAACATCCAGTCGGAGAGAGAGGGATCGTCATAGGCAGTCGATTGAGACTTGGTGTGTGAGAGAGAGCATCATGGGCTAGGTGGTAGAAGATGAGCACATAGGGCTTCTGACAGTGATCAGTCTCACACAGGGGTAGTTAGAGGAGATTGGGAGTGATAAACTTCCAAGTTTTCCATGGGACCCAGGAGTCTGTTTTGTTAGCATGATGTTCATGTTGACCCAGGTTACACTAGAGATCCACACATTCCACCTTGGTTTGGTTTGGAGTGGGTCTATAGGTACTTGTATTATGGGGTGAGATATTTTTCTCCACTTGATCATCATGATAGGGCATGGAGATGTTTGGATAGGTACTTCTTCTACAAAGATGCCTTTACAGATACAGTTTCTAGACAACAGGTCTGGTGGTCATAGGTATTTCATCTTGAGGATCCAGGAGAGGAGGATCCAGTATGTATGCAGGGGACAGACACTCGTGGTCAGAGTAGTGCAGGGCCAGCATGGTGATCTTCGACAGAGGTTAGCATGGGACCCAAGGATTGTAGGGTTGATCATTTCACTGACTAACATGGGCGAGTGGACCTTTGCAGGGGAAAGTTGTTCTAACTTTCCATTTAGCTTCAGTGTTGAGGGGAGCACGATGCTTGAGCGTGTCTCACGAAGGTCTTGCAGTACCTCATCCTGGCATCATCATGTGCAGTTGATGGAGGCCATGTGGATCTTGGTAGAGATTTGGAGGATGGACTCATTCCGAGATGAGGCCATGTGTCATGTGCAGGAGGTTCAGAGGGTTGATATCTTTTAGGACAATGCTTTGCAGAGTATTGCAGTTCACTTCTTGATATGGGATCCAGGGGGTGGAGTGTACTATTGTTCGTCCTTGGAGGGGTTCTACTATGTATCCCACAGCTGGACATGGGATCCTGGTATTTTATTTGAGATGATTTGGTTATTGCTTGAGGACAAGCAATTTTCTAGCAGGGAGGAATGTAATGTCCCCACTTTGGGACATCATCACAGTGCAGAGGGTTATGATGACCAGAGTAGCTAGATGGAGGTTATAGCGAGTATAGGGGTTATTGAGAGGCATTGTGGGGTCCATCTTGCATTACTCATCATATTCCATCATTATGAGCCATTCTGCATAGGTTGGCTTTGGTTCCGTTGCATTCCGACGATTTCCTTGATTTTGACTATTTTGAGCTATAAGTCAATGAAATTCACTGAAGAGGTCATTTTGGGAAAATTACTTGGAGGAACATCTCAGTGTAATAGCTCACTAGAATTAGGAGGAGAAACACTATAGGATGGGATGGCTAGAAGTGACTTTCAGTGGCCAGGGAAGCCACAAGGAGAGATAAGGATCTTTTCAGAGGTAAAAAGGTTAATTAATTAATTAAAGTGATTTAATTAATTAATTAAATATTAATAAAATGACAGTCACTTTGGATGGACAAGGTGAGCCAAAAGTATAAAGGAAAGGCAAGGGCCTCTTCTCATTCATTCATGTATGATCTTATTTTGATTTCTGGCTTCTAGCTAGTGAGCCCAATATTGGCGGTTTTGAGGGTTTTGACATAACAAACCCTAGAGGACGATTCGGTGGTGAAATATTCCACCTATCTTGTCCCAAGATTGGTCTCGGAGATGAAATACTCTCCCACACCATTCTAGTTCCATATCTACTCATTTGCAGGAGGATTCTACATCAGTTTCATGTGCAGATAGAGAGAGAGCGCACCAGTTGAGGGATTCCAGCAAGAGGGGTGCACCATCTTTGGAGAGAGATTCGTTGTAGGAGATTGGCAGGGCCGTTGAGGATTCTATCACTTGGGTTTTCATTGCAGGGCCTTGGACATCATATCTAGTGCTTTCTGAGACAGTTTTATGGCTTACATTATTTCTTGAGTAGTGGGGCGAATTGAAGAGAAGGAGGGCATTTTTGAGATCCAGATCCAGTCTGTTTGGAGGGGTTACACTTCAGATATGACCCTGAGACTTTACCTAGTGACTTGCAGTGTCCTGATCTATATTTCTAGAGAGTTTCAGAGCATTGGGAGGCCTCCTTCAGCAGGGCCAAATTATCTAGGGTTTCAGTCATCCAGTGGGGTGCACCATTCAGTGGGGGGATTTCAGATCTACAGATATTGAGAGGGATCTTGGAGATTCGGTCACCTGGGTTGTTCTTACCATCACCTGATCTATCAGTTGGCATATTTATTAGGGTGATTGGACACTTTTGGCAGCAGGGCCGAGTTATTGAGGGTTTCAGCCTTCTATTGGAACGTGGCATTCTTCAGCTGGAGAGTTTGACATTCAAATCTCTTGTATTGATCTTCATTTCTTATTCAACCTTTGGAGGCATCTTTTGTATTAGAGGGAGCATTTTTTATCAGCTCTTATCTATTGTCTATCTTCTTGGTCATCTGTTGAGCATTCCAGATCGGCGTATTCATTGTAGCAGGTTTCTCTACTTTATGAATAAAGAAGAATTGAGATGTTTTGGCTTGTCTATCTTATTGCATATGGTTGAGGTATGTTCCATGGTTATATCTTTATGTTATTTTCTGCATACACACATATAAAAACATCTAAAAGGTAGATCAACAAAGTGTTTGACGAAATACCTCACTCAAAAAAAGTTTTAAAAAGACACCAAAACAGTGATGATCCTTGCATAATGGCTTGGGATCATTACAGTAACCCTAGGTCCTAGCAGTTTTCCTTCTTGTTTAGCTCAAGCTTGAAGTTAATGAAGGCTTGATGAAGCAAATGATGCTATGGTGCTACAATGGTAGGGATCTAGCACAATGCTTCAAAGGATAGGCTTTCTAGAAAAATCTAGTAGGTGAAAAACTATTAAGACAAGGACAATAACATGTGCTTGATCTCCTAGGGTTTTAAGCTAGCAATTTCATAATCTTGGGAAAACGAAAAGTAAATGTACTATAACCATTCAAAGCAAAGATGAATTGCAAAAATTCACTTACATTCACTAAGAATAATCTATCTAATAGCCTAGTTGAGGACTTTCCACCAATAAAGTGCTAAAATATACCAAAATAAGCCTCCTCCAAGAGTTGCGCACCAGTTAATTTGAGCCAATAAAGCCTAAGGGATCCAAATTTCATACCTCACTTGTCTAAATGAAAAACTAATGATAAAATACACGGGAAAAATCCCTTATTTATACAATCAAAATGACCTTTAATTACAAAATTAGATAAAAAAAAGGCCGACATGGCGAGTTTACATAAGAAAATCCAATTTTACATAAATTTGTCAAATAAAACCCTAAATTAAGCTTTTTAGGGTGATGTCATGCCCCTCCTAGGGTGATGTTAGCCTCCTTTATGGAACGATATCCCTCCAAGTGGAATGTTGGGGCTCAAAACCCCTCTGGAACTGCCACACATGTCAACCAATGACGTCGTCAAGCTGGGTGCCTAAACTAGGTGACGTGAATGCTCTGATTAATGACGTCAAGGGCCTTCAAGGGACAACATCATGGTAAGAGGGAAAAACCCCCCTAGCTCCAGGCCTTCCAGGATGTCTCTTCTGGAATGTCCTCCTCTCTCTCCAGTTTAATCCTCTAGTATATGTCTTCCCCTTGCTATGGTCTCAACCTCCATCTGGTGGGATTTAATCTCTATGGAGTTCCGAGCTAATCATCTCCCCATATGTACCTGTCTGTCGAGCATGGTCTTACATAAAAACAAAGTACTCCCTCCATGGGCTCATAAGTCATAGGGATCATAGCAATATCAATCACGTCTAATAGTCAAGTTATTCAAACATGTGCATAAAACCACTGTTTCCCAGACAAGTGCTCAAAGACGTTATGTTATTCTACAAGCCAGGTTTGGAGAGGGTTTTGTTGGAGTTACTTCACAAACACATAGGATTTATTTTTCCTAAGTTTTTTCCTTGTTTATTAGTCATAATTAGTCATTATCCATTCTCATATATTTTAGGGGAGAATATTCCACCTGAAGAATATTCTCTTTCAGTTGACACTTCAGTTTGACTAGTTGAGTTAGTTTAGATGTTGTATTGGTTTTGTCACCATGCAACATTGGGATCATCACCATGATAATGCACACTTTCCTTGGGATCATCACTAGACTGGAACATTACACTTGATTCCTTGATCTACTCCTCACTACACTCTTTTCATTCAGTTAACTGAAGACTAGTTGACTAGTTAACTCAACTAGGTGGCAGTTCACTCTCATAATTGCCTGAGAGACTAGAATAGGTGGTCGTTCAATCCTGTAATTGTTGGTGTGTGTCCAGATCACTCTATACCACCACTATGGTGCATTGGTTCTCCTCCAGTGCGCATTCATTGAGTTATACAAAGTATATCATGTGTAAATTATTCATTATTCATTACAGTTAATGAGAATTCTTCCATTCTTTCTCTCTTGCTTCTTATTTCTCAATTTCTCTCTGCAAATGTGTGTGGTATTTTCTAGATAGATCTATTATGTGCAGGTTCAACACATTTACATGGTATCATATCCAATAGACTGCTAAGAAAAATCTACACCAAAATGTTTTGCAGGTGCAAAAGATTGAAGAGAGTGGAAAGATGGATTTCCAAAAAGAATCCATTCTTACACCTTACAACTACTTTGCATGGAAGGAGAAAATAGGCATACATATTTGAAATAGAGGATTTTATAGGTTAAAATTGAATATAGATACAGAACCGACATCAACCATATAATAATCCAAGTACTTAAATCGAATGGATGAAGCACTTAGAACAATTTGTAGTCTTATTTCTCTCGATATCCTTTTTCACATATCTTCCTGTAAGACTCCCAATAAATCCTAGACCACCTTGGAAGGGATATCTGGAAAATAGGATGAGATGAAGGGACACATGCTGGAGGTGAAATTTCTCACATTGGATCCAAAAATCTTCGACAATATCCAAGATTTCTTTACAAAATTGAAGGATTTACTATCGCAACTCAAAGTTTGCGGGGTTGATAAATCTAAGGAAGAGAAACAAATGGTTCTCACCATTATCTCCAAACTTGTTCCTGAATTCTCTGTATTCATATCTGCATTCCATTCTGTCAGATTCTCCTCTGGAGCCACCTAGAAGATGCCTTCTCTTGAGGATTTTATCGAATCCCTAACACAAGAGAAAACTAAGCTCATCAACATGGGAAAAATCAAATGCCCAAAGGAACATGCACTTACTGTGCAAGATGGAAGCCATAAATATCAGAAATATAAATATAATTAAAAAATTAAAGCTTGTGCACATCCGAAGAAGGAAGGGTACACAAAACCCTTCACCGATGCCTCTAGATCCAAAGGGGAAAAGGGGATAAATGCATGTACTGTCACAAAGGATTCCATCCAGAATCTGCATGCATGAAAAAACAAATAGATCTAATGACTCAAATAATTCAGAAAAAAAACCTTGGATATCGCATCCCTGAGGGTTCCAAGAAGAAGAATCCAAAAGATCAGAATCCCAAGAAAGGCAATTCTATCCATGCCTTGATTGCCATCAAATCCTCTCCCGGTGCTTGGATTGTATATTCACGAGCATCACATCACATGGATTCCTCAAATGCATTATATTCTTTATTGGATGCATGCAAAGGTCCTCCTATTCTGATGGGGGACAACTCTTTTGTCGAAGTCACTAGCAAAGGAAGGATTGAACTCACCAATGGAAGCTTCGAGAATGTACTGCATGTTCCCAAAATTTTCGTCAACCTTCTCTCTATGTATCAGATGACGAATTCCAACACCGGTAAGAAATTCATATAAACACCAAATGTCGTGGTCATATATGACATGCAAACCAACTCTAGGATTGCTACTAGTGAGGTAAATCATTAGTCTAGATTGTATACTTTTTCTGAAATGACTGAACCTGATTTTGCCTTACTACCTACTCATGTTGATGAAAGTAGTAGGATATGGCATGAAAGCTTTGGAAAATTGAATTTAAGATACATGCAACAACTTAGCAAGAAACGATTGGTTTATGGTATACCAAACATCTATTTCTCCAAGGGAGTATGTGAGGGATGTGTTATCAAAAAACACCCTCAAGATAAATTTGACAAAGGAAAGTCTCAGAGAGATTTCGTGCCTTTATATATGATCCAAAGTGACCTTATGGGTCCTCTTCCGCATCCATCTATTAGAAAACCAAGGTTTTCTCTCATTGTTTTTTATGATTTCTCATGTTTTACATGGATCTACTTTCTTAGAAAAAAATCTGAGGTCTTTCAACACCTCAAAGATTTCAAAGCCCTGGTTGAGACACAGTCCAAAAAAAAGATCAAAGTCCTATGAACTGATAATGTGGGAGAATATGTCATTCATGAGATCCATAATCTTTTCCATGAGGCAGGGATTCATTTGCAACACACAGTTCCCTATACTATTCAACAAAACAGAGTTGCTAAGTGGAAAAATAGACCTCTAAAGGAGATGGCATCTTGCATGTTGCATGCAAAGTCACTACCAAAGAGACTATGGGCTGAAGAACTTAATTGTGCAACATACATCCAAAATAGATCTCCCCATATATATGTCAAGGATAAAACACCCTACAAGGCTTGGAGCAGCCTCAAACCCTAAGGGACCCACTTTCACATTTTTGGTTCACGTGCATGGGCCTGGATTCCCTCTGAAAAGAGGAAGGCATTTGATCCACAAAGAACTGAGTGTATTTTTGTTGGATACCCCAATAGTGTGAAGGGATATAGGCTTATTGATATTTCCTCAGACCAGTTCATCATTGAGCGTAGTGTCCAATTCAAGGAAAGTGTCTCGCATGTACCTCAACAACCACATGCAGACACCTTCGTTATTCCACTTGTTCGAGATGATGAGCATGCACATGATGAATCTTCTTCAAATTAGAGTTCTGATTCAGAGAACTCAAATGATTCAGATTCAGAGTCAATATAGTCAAATGCAGAGTCATAACATATAGATGCAGTTGCAGAGCCAGAGCAGAGACCCAAGTGAGCACAGACTACTCCTCAGGATGCATGGGATCTCGTTGGTGATCCAGCCGATACTAGGAGGAATTGATATGATTTAGAGGAGCCTCCTGTTTCACTCACTACCATTGAACCATTTCCCTCCAGGTATATTTTCTTGTTTCAGTCTTCATATCCACAGTCATATAGAGAGGCTGCTGGAAATCCCTTTTGGGAACCCGCTATGCAGGAGGAGTACAACTCCCACCTCGAGAACCAGACTTGGGACCTGGTTCCCCTTCCTTCTGGGAGGAAACTTGTCAGATGCAGATGGGTCTACAAAACCAAGAGCACAACAGATGGAAAAAATAGCAGATATAAATCCATGCTTGTTGCCAAAGGATTTTAGAAGGTGCATGGCATTGACTATGATGAGACCTTTGCTCCAGTAGAGAAGATGGATTCCATACGATTGGAACTTGCCATTGCAAAATCCAAGGGATGGGAATTCCATTAAATGGATGTGAATAACGAATTTCTTCACGATGATCTCTCTGAGGAGATCTATATGGAGAAACCCCAGGGATTTATGCAGGACTCATCTTTGGTCTGTCGACTAAAGAAGTCCCTTTATGGCCTCAAGCAGGCTCTGAGGGCATGGTATGCCAAGATGGACTCCTACCTGTTGTCACAAAACATTGTACATTGTAAATCATACACGAATGTCTACATGCTTAGGACGACTGATTCACTTCTGCTTTTAATTGTGTATGTTGATGATTTTTTTATCACCAGTTGCTCGACTTCAGCGATTGCTGCAGTCAAGAGGATTCTACATGACATGTTTTTGATGACGGACATGGGTCCGCTACACTTCTTCCTTGGACTCGATATCAATCAGGATGCATCAGGAATCAAATTGTCTCAGGCCAAATATGCATGAGATATCCTTGAGAGATTTCACATGACATACTGCAAGTCTGCTCCGACTCCTTTCCCGCCAGGAGTCAAAATTGAGGATGGAGGGGAGACTCTACTGGTTGAAATAACATTGTACAGACAACTTGTGGGGAGCTTGTTGTATCTCACACACTCTAGAACAGACCTCTCCTATGCAGTTGGCACAGTTTCCATGTTCATGCAAGAGCTGCATGAGCTACATTGGAAGGTTGCAAAGTGTATCCTTCGATACTTACATGGCAACATCACCTTTGGGATTCATTATTCAGCAGAAGCTACATTAGATCTCATGGGGTTTACTGATTCTGACTAGGCTGGAGATAGCACTGATCGCACATCCACATCTCGTTACTCACTCAGTCTTGGTTCTGGGCCTATATGTTGGTCGAGAAAGAAGCAAGCCGCCATTTCTCTATATTTAGCTGAGGAAGAGTACATAGGGGTAGTTAACATAACCATTCAGGATATGTGGCTACAACATTTTTTCACTGAGTTGGGAATTTAGTTTCACTGGTCGATTGTCATCTAGTGTGACAACCAAAGCACTTTGAAGTTCTACAGAGATCCATTTCAGAGGAAACAAATGAAGCACTTCAAGATCCACATGCACTACATCCGGGACTTAGTACACGAGGGGATCATTGACCTACAATTATGTCCTTCAGCAGAACATACGAAAAACATTTTCACCAAGACCTTCACTGAGCAGAAGTTCCATTCTCTGCAAAGTCATATTGGAGTGAAGGACATAGTTACCTAGAAATTGTAGTTATTCTTTTTACATACATTGTATCTCAAGGGGGGTGGTTTTCCCATGAGGTTTTCCCTCTTTCCTCACTTTATTTCAATGTATATTTTGTATTTGGTTACCTAACATGGCCTCGTTGCTAGGACCCATTCTTTATTTTCACCATAGTGATGTTCAGGGGAGGTTTTGGAGTTACTTCACACACACCTAGGATTTATTTTTCCTAAGTTTTTTCCTTTTTTATTAGTCATAATTAATCATTATCCAGTCTCCTATATTTTAGGGGAGAATATTCCACCTGGAGAATATTCTCTTTTAGTTGACACTTTAGTTTGCCTAGTTGAGTTGAGTCTAGATGTTGCATTGGTTTTGTCACCATGCTAATGCGCACTTTCCTTGGGATCATCACCAGACTAGCATATTACCCTTGATTCCTTGATCTACTCCTCACTACATTTTGTTCAATCAGTTAATTGAAGACTATTTGACCAGTGAACTCAGCTAGGTGGCAGTTCACTCTTGTAACTTCCCGAGAGACTAGACTAGGTGGAATTTCACTCCCGTAACTACTAGTGTGTGTCCAGATCACTCTAGAACACTAATATGGTGCATTGGTTCTCCTCCAGTGCGCATTCATTGAGTTATAAAAAATATATCATGTGTAAATTATTCAT
The DNA here is from genome assembly GCA_009831015.1 of Picea engelmannii. Lineage (NCBI taxonomy): Eukaryota > Viridiplantae > Streptophyta > Pinopsida > Pinales > Pinaceae > Picea > Picea engelmannii. The sequence goes on from ML798198.1 coordinate 115,644, forward strand.
TATTCATTACAGTTAATGAGAATTCTTCCATTCTTTCTCTCTTGCTTCTTCTTTCTCAATTTCTCTCTGCAAATGTGTGTGGTATTTTCTAGCTAGATCTATTATGTGCAGGTTCAACACATTTACAGGTTTTAGGGTGTCCTATTGGTCTAATTCTCCTTGGATGTGGGATGTTTCCAGGTGAAGACCAATCTAGGTCAAGTAAGTGCATGAGATGGTATGGGATGTTTGGGAAATGGGTGCAGTGATGACAGGGAAATGTATGGATTACCTGTGGGTTCCTATGAAGAAGGTGAGTTGCACCTTATCATGGATGCAAATGTTTCCAATCCAATCCAATTCCTTTTTACCTTTTATCTTATTTCTTTTTCTTTCAAGAGAATAGTTGGGGGACACTCCCCTGGAATGATGACCAATGGTGACATGTTACCCATGATCATTTCATGGAGATGAGAAGGTTGGCTCATGATGGGACCCCCTTTCTTTTGGTTATGCTACCAAGAGCCACTACCCTGGCGTGATGACCATTTGAATAGTAGTGTCATACCTCTACATGCCCATGGACCTAATAGGTTGGCTCATGATGAGACCCTCTATCCTCCAAATAGGTCTTGAGTTTATTTATTTTATGGGTCACTCCTTTCTCTTACTGAGAATCCTTTTATTTCTTTCTCGGGGATCCTTGGGTGAAGCATTTGAAGGTTTCTATTATTTTTTATTTTATCTTTTTCCAGCTAGTTTTACCCTCTGTGCCTTTATACCCTTCTTCCCACAAGGCAAGGTACAACCTTTGCTAGTTTGGAAAACCCAATGCCCGAACAAATGCAGGGGATATGTGCGAGGGAAAATGATGAAAAGTGATCAGTATGGTGGGAATGGATGATGACCTTTCATGAACTCACCCAATGGAAACTCATTCCTAAGGGAACCAACTTTATAAGGAATCTTGTCACCCCCTGTAGGTGTGGACAAGTCAAAAGGCATAAATTCCAAGCACACGTCATGAAGAAAAAGAGAATTAAATGCATATATTCAAATGTTTTGAGAATTAGAGTGACACATACCATGATACTCAGATTCATTACCTCATGAATAAATAACCAATGTTTTTGAAGGACTAGGCCGATGGGGTGGATGCTACTGTTGTTGACCAGATGGAGGTGTTGAAGAAGAAAGATGGGCCCTCTATGGACAAGCTCAAGTCAGTATGGCTCTCTGTACTCCATGTCTATTACCTTTGGGCCTCGAGACATAATCTCCTTAGTTATCCCTAGGCTAGGGGATAACAACCCCTATTGGTACCCCTTCTAGTGGTATACCATCAGAAAGAATCTATACACAACGATCACTCCCACGTACTATTTGATATATCAAGATTCCTCTAGGTCTCCTAAAACTATCTCTAGATCATTCGATCAATAGCCTAACTGCTATAGTGACACTAATAACAAAGATTTGGAATATACTCTATAGTACCTGTTGTTAACACATAATATTTTATTATGATTTGAAATAATTTCCCAAAATACAATTGCTATAAGAGGGTTCCTGTACTTTCGGACATCTTGACTTCAAGTCCGTTTTTCAAGGGTTTTGAGAAGGAGTTTGTAGTTCTTGATGATTCCATTCTGTAGAATACATCATAAGATTTACAACCATGTCTCTTGCATCCCAAAACTCTTATGGGAAGGCCTCCAAAAACCCTCTCAAAGACCACGTTGTGTTTCTGTTGAGAGCACGCCGTGCTTCTGCATTTTTGAGTGACTAACTTAAAACTTGGATTATGAACAAATGGGAAGGTATTTTTGAAAACTGGAGGAGTTTTTTGTTCATCACATGCCAAATAACAAAAAACTCTCTCATTTTTTCAAAACGATTTATGTTTATAGATATATTAGACACACAAGTGGCTCTACAGAATGTGTAGAACTGTTTTACAGTAGCGCTACGAAATTTCCTGTAACGGTTACTGTTACAAATTTGATAATAAAACCAAAACTATGAAGTAGGTTTCTATGAAATTTTTTGTGGAGGAAGATGATATCCCTATTGACCTGCTAACTGAATTTCAACTTGACCCAGTTTGTAAATTGAGAGAAACAATTAAAACACTTGTGCGCTACGGAATGTGCTGCCAATTCTTTGTTTTTCATAGTTGATTGGATATTCGTCTTGTTGGGAGGTTTACACCTGTCAAGGAGGGTTCGAATGGATTCTAAAGGATCAATTAGATGTCAAGAGACACATTCCCTAATTTTTATCTTTATTAAAGACCTCATGCAGTGAGGTGGCAACAATTTATTAATGAATTCCAACAATTTCCCAAAAATTAGCAATTTGTTGGATTTTTGTCTCTTTGACTGTTGCCACCTATCTCCAAGGCTTAGAATCCAATGGAGGAGATGGGATTCAACCTGATAAGGATATTTGGATGCTATTTTCTATTTAATATAGGATATATCTATTGGATATGAGGTTGGATTCGTGAGCCAAGAGAGGAGAGAGCTAGAGGAGCAGTTTTAGTTGCTCATTTGTAAGCCTGAGGGCCTGTTTGTATTGACATTTTCTGCCAATAAATATTCATGAGAGATGTTATCATATTGTCTTAGTTGTTTTCCCACTTTTTGGTTATCTTCTTGCTTGAACATATTGCAGGTTTTGAGGATGATAGGTGCTATTGATTTATGGATTCATGGAAAACAGAGGATCTATTGTAGCTTTCCCATTAAATCATTATTCATTGTTTAAGCAAATATTTATCTATTTCAGAAAGGATCTCTGTATAATGGATGTTATTCCTTTTTTCATATTCACCATGCTTCTACTTATCATTATATATCTCTTTGTTTGATATACAGTTTCATTGCATTTGATCTGTATGATGTTATGACTCCATGCCCAATCGAATGCCTCTACAGACATTTTGTTGCCCTCTCCATTTCTTTCCTAGTCTTGCTTATCCACCTACTCAAACCATTTAATCCATTTATATTCTGATGGGTATTGGTATTTCACTTACATCATTCTAAGTGTGTCTCTCAGTGCTAATATTTTTGGCGTCGTTGTCGGGGACGACAATGAAGACACCTTCCCTGGGTGAACTATGATGATTAGATATAGCTTTGGATGGTGAACTAAAGCTAGACACTTTTAGACTGCTTATATTTCACCACAGAGACTCCACTATTCATATATCTATTGGATACTCCATTTTTTTGAAATGGACAAGATCCTAGCTCAGAGGTATGCTTTCTGTGATTTTTCAAAGATAGTCGGTTTTCCAAATCCAGTGCCTAGTAGAGATGAATGGGAAGGCTTCCTTCCTAGGTTTAGAGGAGAGGATTGGGAAGTACCAGTTGAGTTTTTATTAGAATTTTATGAGTGCATGATTAAGTTGAAAATTATACATGAATATGTCCTCATCAAATTGTTTACATACTCTTTAGATGGAGCAACTCGTGATTGGTGTAGATCACTCCCAGTAGCTTGAATTACTTCACTGAGACATTTTCATGATGCATTTCATTTGTTTTGCAAAGAGAAATTTGTAGTTGATTTACTTTATCAAGAATGTTGTTATGAATTTGATTTGCTGAGTAAAGGATCAAATAGTCTTAAAGAGTATGTTGCAGTAGAAGACACTTTTCATTATGATCAAGAGGTTGAAAATCTTCAAAGTGATAGCTAGGATGTATATACTTTTGACATTGTATCAAATGTATCTATTGTTTTAATTCGTCATGAAAATCAAATTGTTTCCTTTGAGTATTCAAATGATAAAGAGAATATCTTTACTAAATCACATACAAATCTTATTAGAAGACAACTAGTATATGATAATGAAGAAGACAGGGAAGAATTGCAGCAACAGTTGGAATTCTCTTTATCACCTATTGATGAGAAAAAAACTCCACGGATCAACGAGGAAATGTATATCATTTCTATACCTCCACTTGAAATAAACATCAAACAACATATGAGTAGTTGTAAAGTATACGAGGACCTTCATTTTATTGATGAATCAGCCTTCACAGAGGAGCAAGATGGTTTTCTTAACCAACTAGAAATGTCTTTTCATAAGTTTCATGATCCTGTGGATTTTTACATAGAGTTATATTTTTCAAAGGTTTTGAATGATCCAGTTTTTGGTATGATTTCATATCATAGTCATAAGTATCTATTGACTACTAACCTCTAGCTGCAAGATTCATATCACTTGAAAATTGTTTCGAACAATTGCATTGAAGGAGTTATTTTCATCTGTTTGATACTCACATGGATGTATTGGAAGTATGACTTCCATTAAGAAAATAAGCTCAGCCAGATAGGTTAATGTAGGTTGATTTAAATAAATAAGCTCACTCCATGAGCATGTGATTTTCAGTTTAAATTTGTTTACAGTGTGACTTCAGTTTGCAACTTATGACAGTGTTTTTATTTTTCAATAAGGAGCATAGATGTTTTCAGGAATATAGTATGCAGAGATGAAATGGATAAGGAAACTAGAACTACATGTTCTTGGAAGCTCAAACGGAGAATGCCATCCCTTGTGGATCCATATGTTAACATATAAGATTGTATTATGATTTGAGATAATTTCCCAAAATAATATTGCTATAGGAGGGTTCTTGTACTTTTGGATAACTTGACTTCAAGTCAGTTTTTCAGGGGTTTTGAGAAGGTGTTCGCAGTTATTGATGATTCCATTGTGTAGCATACATCATACGATTTCCAACCATATCTCTTGCAGCCCAAAAATATTCTGGGAAGTCCTCCAAAAACCCTCTTCAATACCACACTGTGTTTCTGCTGAGAGCATGTTGTGCTTCTCTATTTTTGAGTGACTAACTTAAAACTTTGATTATGAACAAATGTGAAGGTATTCTTGAAACCTGGAGGAGGTTTTTGTTCATCACATACCAAATAACAAAAAACTCTCTCAATTTTGAAAAACGTGTTATGGTTAGAGAGATATTATACACTTAAGTGGTGCTACGAAATGTGTAGAACTGTTTTACAGTGGCGCTATAAAATTTCCTGTAACAGTTATTGTTACAAAATTGATCATAAAACAAAAAAATATGAAGTGGGTTCCTATGAAATTTTTTTCGGATGAAGATTATATCCCTGTTGATGTGGAGACCAAATTTTATCCTGAACCAGTTTGTAAATTGAGAGAAACAATTAAAACACCAATGCGCTACGAAATGTGCTTCCAATTATCTGTTTTGCATAGTTGATTGGATATTTTCCTTGTTCGGAGGTTGAGACCTATCAAGGAGGGTTTGAATGTATTCTCATGGATCCATTATATTTCAAAGGACACCTACACATAAATTTTAGCTCCATTAAATGCCTCATCCAGTGTGGTGGAAACAATTTATTAATGAATTCCAACAATTTCCTGAAAATTAGCAGTTTGTTGGATTTTTGTCTCTTTGACTGTTGCTGCCTATCTTCAAGTCTTAGAATCCAATAGAGGATATGGGATTAGACCTACTAAGGATATTTTTATTCTATTTTCTATTTAATATAGGAGAGATCTCTTGGAGAAGAGGTTGGATTCATGAGCCAAGAGAGGAGAGAGTTGGAGAAGCAATTTTAGTTGCTCATTTGTAAGCCTGAGGGCTTGCTTGTAATGGAATTTTATTCCATTAAAGAATCATAAGATATGTTATCAGATTGTCTTCTTTGTTTTCCCACTTCTTTGTTATCTTATTGCTTGAACATATTGCAGGTTTTGAGGATCATAACTGCCATTGATTGATGGATTCATGAACAACATAGGATCTGATGTAGCTTTCCCATTAAATCATTGTTCATTGTTTAAGAAAATATTTATCTATTGCAGAAAGGATCTGTGTATAATGGATATTCTTCCTTTCTTCATATTCACCATGTTTCTACTCATCATTATATATATCTTTGTCTGATATACAATTTGATTGCCTTTGATCTGTAGGATGTTATGACTCCATGCCATATGGAATGCCTCTGCAGACATTTTGTTGCCCTCTCCATTTCTTTCCTAGTATTGTTGATCCACCTACTCAGACCATTTAATCCATTTATATTCTTATGGGTACTGGGATTTCACTTACAATAGTCTAAGTGTGACTCTCAGTGCTAACACTTGGGTAATCGGGTAGTACAACTAAGAGTACAATCAAGCATCCTTAGTTGGTTCCTGAAGATATTGGTCGAGTACCATTTTTTGACCCTGCACATATATCAGAGAGCGACAACGCAAAGTAAAATCTTTTCTATAGAAACCCTAAAAACCCTAACCCTTGGGAACAAAAAAGGAATAGAAAGGATATATCACCAGACAACCCTGCCTCCTGCATCTTGGTTGCGAAATTCCTACACAATTTTCTATGTTAACAATTTGAGCATTTAGTCACTATAGTATTCTTCAAGTCAGAGTATAACTCTGCAAGAGTAAAAAAAATGTATAACGGTCTTTCCAATAGTATTATTTGGATCCTATCTTGGATTCCTCTCTCTGTCCTTATCACAGTGGTACCCTTCACTTATAAGCCTCTTTTTTCTGTGGACCCACCCACCCTCTCCAAAAATATTATTTGCCACCTATCCCATTGAATTCCTCTCTTTGCATTGATCATCATGGTACCCTTCTCTAGTAGCCCATTTTTTTATGTGGACCGACCAACCCCAATCACTCCCTAATGGCTCACACCCATAATCAAGACTTTGATGGTCACATCACCACCTTGGACAAATCCAATCAACAAACCAAGAAATATATATCTGGCCTTAATTCAAAAATTGTTTCCATCAATTCTCGGCTCCACCAACTTGAAAACATCAATGCTCGGCTCACCAACCTAGAAGAACATCCACTAGCAATGAACAAATTGACAACAATGTTTACCCAATCTCAAGATCCTCTCTCTTCAGCACCACCTTGTAACCCAGAAGGCATTGAATCCTCCCATTCCATTCCCTTTCATTCCAAACACTTTCAACATGAACTGCATCTTCCCAGATTCAAGGTGAACAAATTTGATGGTTTGGATCCCACGGGTCAGGTCAATCAAATGGAACATTATTTCTCTTTGCATGGAATCGTCGGTGAACTCAAAAAAATTCATTACAATGTTGTCTATCTGGATCTTGAATGTTGGAAATGGTGGTAATGGAATAAACATTCATGCCAAGGGTTTGTTTCTTGATACAATTTGTGGCCAAACTTTATGACTACTTTAATACCCACACACACCATTTGAGTCATTTGACCAAGTTGAAACAATTTGGCATAGTGGAAGAATTTATTTCCGCCTTTGAGAACTTGGCTTTCAGAACAAAGGGCATGTCAGATTCCTTCTTTAGCGAATTCTTTATGACTGGCCTAAAGGATGAAATCTAAGCCTAGGTCCCAATGGATCATCCCCATACATGGTTGGAAGCTACTAAACCACCAAGGAAGAACAACAGGTCATCTCTTCCTAGAATATAAAATGCTCTTTTATTCCCTGCTCTAGACCCCCCAATACTTCCCCTCATGCCACTCCTATAAATATATATAAATTAACTATGGAATAAATGGTTGAACTCCAACTCAAGGTCCTTTGTTATAATTTTGATGATAAATGTTTTCTAGGGAACAAGTGTAAAAAACAGTTCAATTTGTTTTGGCTCTCTTTGAGGATGCTTCTACTGAGGATGTTGATGTTTCCCCCATTGAGGAAATACCCCAAGAAGATGATCTTACTCCTCCCTCTAATCCTCTAGAAGTTGAACCGTTGATTTCACTAAACACCCTCACTAGCTTCTCTACTCTTAATTGGATACATTAAGCATAAGAAATTCATCATCCTAGTTGATAGTGGTAGGACCCATAATTTTATTCATCGCCACATTGTCCAAGAAATAAATTATTGTATTTGTGCAGTTAACAATTTTTAGATCACGATTTCCAATGGAGGTTCCATGAAATGTGGGGGGCATTGTGAAAATGTGCACCTGCAAATTTGTCAGTACAACTTGAAATCTCATATGTTTGCTATCAACATGGATGGTTGTGACATTGTTCTTGGTTTTGAATGGTTACACATTCTCGACCCTATATATTTCTAGGTTTTATTATATATTTAGGGTTATTATGTAGTATTATTTAGGATTTTAGGGTTTTTTAGGGTTTTTAATTCAAGGTTTCATTTAGCTGACATGTTTAGTTTCAAAATGTCTCGCATATTATGTATTTATTGCATATGTGAGAAAATCTCATATTTGATGATTAGACCTGAAGATGAATCCTGCTTCAGATTTGAAACAACACTGACAATATGGCTTTAACTATGGAATATATGGAAAATGAATTCTCTAAAACTCCTCTCCACAGAAATTTGAAAACAATGATCACTTCCTTGTATGGAGGGGAAACCAGGAAAAATTTACATTTAATGGAAAAAACTAAGGATTAAAACTAATAGAATATTTTTTTATCTCAATTTTCTAAAATGATTCATGGAAAACAGTTTAATCCCGATTTTTTCATCCATTAAGCATTGCTTGCAAAGTAGATGGAATTATAAAGCATTTGACAACCTGATAGGTGCCCTTATCCGAGGAGATATAAGAAGAACCCATGCACTATTGGACTCTCTATCATGTATGGATTTGTAATTTCACTTGAAGCTCACGTACGAAAAATGAGTAAACTTATGGATGGTTTTGGATGCTAGAAATTAGAGAAGCTAGAAAGTAAAAAAAAAAAACATTTCATAAAATTGTTGGAGCATAACCCTAACTTACATTAGTTTATACCTAGCTTAGACTCCTAGATCTTGGTTAATACATTCATTTACACTGTATTTCACCTAATTTGGCCATATAAGGAATAAGGGTGCCTCATCCCTAGATTTTAGGGAAAACTACTAATTTTAGATCAAGACTCAACTCCCAGTTCTTGATTTTCTTGATTTATTCTTGATTTTCTTGATTTATTCATGATTTATTCCAAATCCCCCATGCAAAAACTCATATATTATTGGGGAATGCGCACCTCCTCTTTGAGTGAGAGATTTATTCCTTAATTAATGATTTTTGTCGTTACTATTATTAGTAACTACTATTTCGGGTTAGTTAAGTGAGTTGGAACTACTTCTCTTGTCAGTTAAGTGAGCCTAAGTGAGCTAATGTGCATAAATTGACTCTTGTGGACATTAATGAGTGTGTGAAATGTATATTTAGTGGTATAGGTCTAACTATGTGGTATCCCTTAGCTTATGACACCTATTTTAGCTATTTCTATCTTTTTTTACTAGAATTTCTATGTTGGAAATTCTATATATTCACCTCCTCTCTTCTTTTTGAGGATAGTTGCTCATGTATATTAATTTTTTATTAATATAATTCTCTGATTTATAGATAAAAAACGTTCTCTCATCTCTTGAATATCAGCAAATTGTTTTTGTTCAATTTAACTAGAATTCTAGATCTATCGGGGTTTCTGCAAGAATTCTACATGGTATCAGAGCTAGATTGAATCTAGTAGATAGTACACGGTTTTATTTGCAGGTATATATCATCAGGAGGCGCAGAAAGAAGAAATGGATCATCTCTCTCAGCCCACAAAACTCATTCTAAATACTTTCAATTACTTCGAATGGAAGACAAAGATCTCTCTGCTCCTCTGAAGCAAAGGGCTTTACCAGGTAACAATGGGAACGAAGAAAGAACCGACTACTGTAGTGGAGAAGATAAAGTATTTCAATAAATTAGATGAAGCAATTGGGATGATATGCCTATCAATTTCCATAGATCTCCTCTTTCATGTCAGTAGAGCCACTACTCCCGATGTGGTCTGGACCACATTGGAAGGACTATTCGGCAAGCAGCATGCAATGAGAGTGCATCAACTGGAGAATGAACTCATATCCCTAAGTCCAATTCATTTCAGAAACCTACAAGAATTATTTGTTGGACACACCTACCACACTTAGAGGGGGGGGGGGTGAATGAGTGTGGGGCTCTTTTTCCCAAAACTTCCCTCTTGC
>ML798198.1:127577-138608 GCA_009831015.1 Picea engelmannii
TTATCAATCATGATAAGACAATAATGAGAGCATGGGTCCTCCAACCATTCTCATCAAGGGAATCATATCAATCAATTACTTGGCATCAACCAATGACATCAATCAAACCAAACCATTTACATCAATGACATATGATCCAACAATCTCCCAAGTAATCAAACCATTGGCATCAATGACAAACCATTGGCATCAATGACAACATGATCCAACATTATTCACCAAGTTCAAATCCCTCCTCGTTGAACTTAATGCATGTGGAGTCACGAAAGAGGAAGAACAACTCATCCTTTCAATTCTCTTGAAATTAGGCCCTGAATATTCCGTATTTGTGTCGTCTTTTCAAGAATCTAAATTGACTTAGGAAAAATGGAAAATGCCTCCATTGAATGATTTCATTGCAGAATTGACTCAAGAGAAAGATAATTTAGTCCAAATGGGTTCCATCATGCATTCCAAGAACCAAGCACTTGCGACTACTAATGCTCCAAAGAGCAGTGGAAAAGAAAAGAAAAATGGAACGGGTAAATTTCCTGAATCGAAGAAGGAGAGATCCGCACAATATTCAGATAACTCTTCTGAGCCTAAGGGTAAGAAGAAGAAGGAAAGAACACTTTGTATCTACTGTTCCAAATGTTTTCATCCCAAAGAAAATTTCATGAGGAAGACTATCAATGAGATGGCTAAGCAATTGCAGCAACACAATCTCACGATGCCCGAAAATGCAAAGAAGAAAGATGATAATAGAACGGGAGGGAGAGTACGAGATGGTCATGATTTAATGGCTGTCACATCCACTCCATCATATTGGATCATTGATTCAGGTGCATTGAACCATATGACTACATCAAAAGATGAATTTTCCTCCATCGAAGAAAGCACCAGATCCCCAATTTACTTGGGAGATGCCACACCCGCAAAGGTGTGCAGAGAAGGAAGTGTTGATCTTGAAGGGGGATACTTCAAAAATGTGCTTCATGTTCCCTTTCTGTCCACAAATATTCTCTCGATATATCAGATCACTCATTCCAGCTCTGGAAGGAAGGTGGAGTTCACTCCGGACTCCGCAGTGATTACCAACATTTCCACAGGCTCACAGCTTGCACATGTAATTGCAGATCACAGTTCTCGTTTGTATTTCTTCTCCCACATTGTTCCTAAATCTATTAGCATTGTATTTCTGTCACAATATAATGATATCAGCAGGTTATGGCATGAAATATTTGGCCATCTAAACTATAAGTACTTTCATCAACTCAGCAAGGAAAACATGGTAGAATGATTGCCAACTATTAAATTCACAAGCGGTGTATGTCAAGGATGCATTCTTGGCAAGCATCCAGAGAAAAAGTTTGACAAAGGGAAGGCACAGAGATATTTTTCACCTCTTGGTCTGATTCATAGTGACATCACGGGCCCATTCCCGCAGCCTTCAATTAGTAAGGCTCGATATGTACTCACCTTCATAGATGATTTCTCTCGCTTTACTTGGGTATTTTTTTTGAAATTAAAATCAGAAGTATTTGAATGCCTTATAGAATTTAAAGCACTTGCTGAGAATGAGTCTGGGTGTAAGATTAAGATACTCTGTATTGATAATGGGAGGGATTATGTCAACAAAGATGTGTAGAAACTTTGTATTGATGTAGTTATACAACTACAACACACAGTGCCATATACACCATAGCACAACGATGTTGCAGAGAAGAAAAACCGGTCCTTAAAAGAGATGGCAAATTGTATGCTAGATTCGAAATCATTAGCTACCAAGCTATGGGATGAAGCTATTAATTGTGTAGCATACATTCAGAACCGATTTCCTCACAAATCACTCAAAGACACCACTCCTTTTGAATGTTGGACCGGTAAGAAACCGAAAGTGTCGCACTTTCGTATTTTTGGTTCACGAGCATGGGCTCACATTCTGATAGATAAGAGGAAGGATTTGGAGCCTCAAAGTGTTGAATGCATATTTGTTGGATATCCTAAAGGTGTCAAAGAATATATATTTCTGGACTCTCACACTGAAAATTTCATTCTAGCTCGAAGTGTGAAGTTTGAAGAAGAATCACTGCATGATTTTTCAGAAGACCCTACCGAGGAACCGCTTGTTGTCACTGATGAGGAGGACTCAGAAAATTCTTCGAGCACTTCAGAGAAGAAATCAGAGTAGAATTTTGGGTCTGATATAGAGGATGAGGAGTAGGTCATGGCTGCTCCAACTCAGCTACCAACTTGGGCAGAGAAAACCCTGCAAGATGCGGGTGAACTAGTCGGTGATCCTGCGAATACAAGAAGAACTAGATCACAATTTTTTGGGGCTCCTCAAGCCTTGGATGCAAAAAAACCTTTGCTTACCATACATTTCTATATTTCACTTGTTTCGTATCCAAAGTCACACTCTGAGGCTGCTAGAAACCCACTTTGGTAGGCTTCCATGGATGAAGAGTACTCTTCTCTTATGGACAACAACACATGGGACTTGGTTCCACTTCCAAAAGGAAGAAAGCTTGTTCGATGCCGATGGATATATCGAACAAAGATTGTTGTAGATGGTGAGATCAGAAAGTACAAATATCGACTTGTTGCAAAAGGATACTCACAGGTACATGGCATAGACTACACAGAGACATTTGCACCTGTTGCAAAAATGGACTCCATTCGACTAGTTTTGGTCATTGTCGCTTCTCCCATATGGGAAGTTCACCACATGGATGTGAAGAGTGCATTTATTCATGGAGATCTCAAGGATAATATATATATATGGATCATCCATAGGGATACATTCAAAACTCTTCCCTCATTTGTATATTAAAGAAATCTTTGTATGGCCTAAAACAGGCTCCCAGAGCCTGGTATGCAAAGATGGATTCTTTCCTGCTTTCCAATGGATTCATTCGATGAAAATCTGATCAGAATGTTTATTTTATGCAACATGATGATTCCATTTTTCTGATATTACTTTATGTATATGACTTACTGATGACAGGGAACCTTACTTCAGCTATTGATTCGGCAAAATCAGCATTGCACGATCGATTTTCCATGACAGATTTGGGATTGTTACACTACTTTCTTGGTCTTGAAGTTTCTCAGTCTACTTTAGGGATCAAGATGGAACAGTCTAAGTATGCATCAGATTTAATTGTCTACATTCAGATGACAGAATGCAAGCCAACAACATCTCCCTTTCTTTCAAGGGGCAGATTTGAGGATGCGGGTACTACACCTTTGGTGGACAGTACACTGTATCGGCAATTGGTTGGGAGTTTGTTGTATCTTACTAACACCTGACCTGATATCTCTTTTGCAGTAGGAGTTTGTTCCAGATATATGTAGGAGCCTCATGAGCTTGACTAGAAATCTAGAAAGAGAATCCTTAGATATGTGAAAGGTACTCCCAGTTTTGGTATCTTTTATGCTGCAGATTGCCCGCTTTCACTAATTGGGTACACAGATTCTGATTGGGATGGAGATGGTACAGACTGCAAGTCCACCTATGGTTATGTTTTAAGCTTTGGTTTAGGGCCACTCTGTTGGTCTAGCAAGAATCAATCCATGATTTCTTTATCTACAGTAGAGGCAGAGTATAGAGGTGCAATGAATGCAACTACACAGGTTGTTTGGTTGTGGGGGCTTCTCTTCGAGTTTGGTATTCAGTATCCACTTCCGACTGTCATATTTTGTGATAATCAGGGGTCCATTCAGATATCGATTGATCCAATTCAGAGGCAGAGGACCAAGCACATCGAGATTCATATGCATTACATCCGTGAGCTGATCCGTGATAGAGTCATTTCACCGCAGTACTACCCCACAGAGCAACAGGTTGCAAACATCTTCACCAAGTCCTTCACTGAAAATAAATTTTCAGAACTGAGATCTATTCTTGGAGTGGTGGAGATAACTGAGTAGGTCACTTTTGGCCACTCATCATTTTTTTTCCTCCTATAGAATTCTCTCATCTATTGAATATCATCAAATTGTTTGTGTTCAATTTAATTAGAATTCTAGATCTATCGGGGTTTCTACAGGAATTCTACAAAAATGACACTAGGAAAGTAGTGAACCTATCCAACCATGAATTGAAAAATGAAGAAATGAGCATTTTAAAGAAAGGATTGAGTTTTTTCGTTGCTCCGAGAACCATCCTGGTAGAGAGCATAGTTTGTAGCATAGAAGACAACATAAAAAATCTCAATGATGAAGACAAGGATTCCATTAGACAGGATTGTGCCTTGGTTCTCAAAATTTCAAAATCATCGAAAATTAACATAAGAAAAAAAGATCATGAATCCCTCATGAACCTCAGAAGCAACGAAAAAATCATGATGTTAAAGGATTACAAAGGTGAGGCCATAGTTTTCATGAAAAAATGGATTAAAATTCCAAAATGAAAGATCATCTCACCACCACTGGTAGTTACAAGAAGCTAGGTAGAAACCCAATATCCAAGGTTATTAAGGAAGCTAACAAGGTTATAAAAGATTTAAACCTGAATGAAAGGATAAAGAAGCGAATTAATACAAGACACCTAATCACCCTTAGAATCTACGGAATCCATAAGATCCATGAGGTAGGAGTTCCTCTTAGATCAATTATCAATGAAATCGGTTCCCCAACCTATGAACTCGCTAAGTATGTGGCAAAAATATTAGGCCCATTAGTTGGAAATACGGATTCTTACCTCAAGGATTCAAGTGACTTCGTGAACCTCATCAAGGAATTTAAAGTTGAATAAAAGGAAATGCTAGTTATCTTTGATGTGGTTTCCCTCTTTACCAATATCCTATTAAATTAAGATATTCAATTTATAAATGAAGTTGTAGATCCTCAAACAACTAGACTAACAGTAGTTTGTCTAAGATAAACCTTTTTCATCTTCCAAGGAGATTTTCTTGAACAAATAATGGGGTGGCCATGGGATCCCCTCTATCCCCAATTGTGTCCAACCTCTTCATGGACAAGTTTGAGAAAAGGGCCCTTGAATTATACCCTCTAAAACCATCTATATGGAAAAGGTATGTTGATGATACCAACGTCAAGTGGCCTCATGGAAATGAGGAACTGAACAAATTATTCAAGCACCTCAATGGAATTTCCGAGAACATCAAATTTACCATGGAAATAGAAGAAAATGAAAGCATACCCTTCCTATATGTACTAGTCACTAGGAAACAAGAATGAACACTTGGACACAAAGTCTTCAAGAATAAAACTCACATAGATAACTATCTTCGCGTTGACTCCCACAACCACCCTTCTCCGAAAATGGGGATTTTCAATACCATATGCATAAGGGAAGTAATAATATTTGATAAGGAACATATTGAAGAATATATAGACCACCTAGACAATGTCTTTAAGAGAATCAATTACCATGTTAAATACATCAAGAAGGCAGTGGAAAAGAAAGAAGGAAGGAATCAACCTCAGAATGATCAAACCTCCAACATGAAGGATTTAATTCCCTATATCCATGGGGTAAAAGATAAGATTGTGAAAGTATTAAATATGAAATAAATTATGTCATCCTTCAAACCCATGATAACTGTCAGAAAAATAATGAATTATGTAAAGGACCCTACTAACCATCGTCACAGGAAAGGAATCTACAAGGTCTCTTGTTCCTATGAAAAATGTTACATTGGTGTGACTAGATGATGATTTTAGGTAAGGATTAGGGAACATGAAGAAAACATTAGAAATGAGTGTATTTTCACTTCATCCTTGGAAGAACATTCTCTTAAAACCAAGCATCATGTATTCCTTAAGGATACCAAAATCCTGAAAAAAGAAGGCCACTACTACAAAAGATGCTTCAGAGGTGCCCTAGAAATAATCAAGCACTCTAAGAATATGAAAAGAGACAGTGGACTAGAGGTAAGTAGCTTTTGGCACCCTTTGATAAACCAACTAAGGGGCCCTGGGAGATCAAGTTTGACACTTTTCTCCTTTTCGTTTTTCTTTTTACTTTTTCCCTTTGCATTGGTTCATAGATTTAGGTTTTTTCTATTTCCCTAACATAACATTAATTCCTATTGCTACTATTAAAAATACAATATGTATTATAATCATATATAAAACCATGATATTATAGTTGAATACCCTACCTTTATGATATATCATTTACTATATAAATTTAGTACTTTAATTTACAATTTATAGTATATTTAATTATAAAAGATATAACAAAATATAGCAGTATTTATTAGGTCCTAGTCTACTTTATATGAATGTGTTTTTTTTTTAAGTAAGAAAGATTATATTAGATGCTATTAAAATTCATGTACAAGTGGACAACATACTGATAGCAGGGTTTCCATGTAAGGAAACCAACCCGCCTTAGTAAAAAAATAGATTTAAAGCCACCCCGAAGGGTAAAAACATAATCGAGTATCAATTTTTTCCTACGATTATCGAAAGTCCTAAAAAAGACTAGCCTATTATAACCTATGACAATAAAACTATGAATGAGTTAATGAACTAGAAAAAGAACACTTTTAACCATGAGGTAGAACCTATCCTTGTTGAGTGTGGATTTGGCCATCCAACAAGAGAGGAAGATGAAAGCACAGAAGAAAAACATCTTAGGCAACCTAATTTGGAATAGGGTTGTGAAGAGATGAAGTTTGATGTAGAGAAATGAACCAAGAGATGCAAATATTTGGTTGCTTGATTCTGAATATCCAGTCACCGATTTCACCCCTCATTTCAAATACCAGATTGAGCAGGGGTTATATAAAAGGAGAATTAATTGGAGCCACGTGCACTGATTGGGAATTATCATTGTTGTTTTCATTTGAATGAAGAGGGGAATATGCATTTCCAAAGAGAGGAACAGGAGGAAAAGGGTGAGGTGAAAATCCTACTCCTTAAGGAACCGAGCCAATGTCCTCTTCTTCAACTCTGCACCCCCAAATAGTTATAGATTCCAACATGGAGAGGAATCATTGATGATCGGAGTTGTGGGGAGGAGAATATGCAGAACCCCGATCGTTTTTATAGAAAATGTTTCCACACTCCATGCATCTTTCTCTTATGGCCATCTATTTCTCTTTGCATACTTCATTTTGCCTTTTTCCTAGCACTTAAGAGCTTAAAATGCATCGTTTTATACATGTACACGACCTTACATTCATACATCATGCATACCTACATGGACTGCTCCATTACAACCCACATACATTGGGTTTGATGCTCAAAAACTTAAAAATGTATCGGGTTTCCATGCCATGCAACGAGATTTGTGATCCTTGACCTTCCATATATTGGAAAATCTCTCACTCGACACTTCAATTCCATTTGGAGGCTATAAATTGAGCTATATCCAAGCCTTGAACACATTTAACACATCATAGAGCGCAAAGATACTCTGCAGCAATTTCACCTCAGTTGAGTCTGCATCCCTTTGTCCTTGAAAGTATGAACTTCTTGTGTTCATCCCCCAAGCTCTTCCTATGTTGTGATGGAGAACCTCATTGACGCCTACATGTGAGCTTGCCTTTGTGGAGGATTGAAGTGGTGGAGGCCCAACTAGAGGGACTTTCTTTCTTGGTTTCGATATGTGTCGTTACAAAAGTTTGTCACCTATGCACGTATGTTGATTACATTAATAGAAATACTCTTTTCTCGTCCAATTGATATCTTGCAAATATTTGTATTTATTTCCATGGGCATATTTGTTATGTGTGTTAGTGGATTATGATGATTTATATGATAACATTATATCATTACCACATGATGGTGTATCTTGGTTGTTGAGAACAAGTTGTAGGTATAAATCTTTGGGTTGCATGCTCAACGATGGTCTTCTTCGAATGTATGTATGAGGTAGGATTCTAGCCTTATCTTGTTAGCATTTCATTTATACAATATAATTGAGATTAGAGTTGATTTTTGGGTGTTATCCATCTATTGTGGTTTGCCTCTAGCCATAGAGATATTTTTCTTGTAACATAATTGAAAACTCTGCTGGGGATATTTCCTTTTTGGGGTATCAGGTGTTTTTCTCCTTTATTTTCTCTTTGTTTTCCTTAGTTTCTCTTGTCTAGTGCCCCTACGGGTTCCAAGTCATATTTGGTTTCCCAACAATCTAATCCTTATTTGTTTGATACAACGGTCATGCCGATGCAATCTTCGATTGACACCACTCCTATTTTAGGGAGTGTTACGTCTCTTGACGATTTTGTCTCACATCCTATTCAACCAACGGTCGTGCTGATGCAATATTCGACCTACACCACTCCTTTTTTGAGGAGTGATGCATCTCTTGACCATGTTGTCTCGCATCATTTTCAACCAAAGGTCATGCCGATGCAATCTTCGGCTGACACCACTCCTATTTTAGGGAGTGATGTGTTTGACCATGTTGTCTCACATCCTATTCAACCAATGGTTGAAGAAGTGGTCGTTTCTATGCAATCTTCGGTCAATCCCACTCTTCTCTTGGAGAGTGACAAGTCTAAGGAAGTGACATTGTCGATGAAATCTTCATCCAATCCCACTCTTCTTTTCGGGGGTGATGTGTATTTCCACCATTTCCTTAGCATTTCTAGTTTTGTACCTTCTAAACAAAGGATAGTTCCACTCTCTCCAAGTATTCTCCCTCCAAGTCCTAGGATGGTTTCCTTTGATTGGAATGATTTTGAAGAGCCTCACCTTCATTCTTCTGCACCCTTCCAGATAATGGGCGTTCTTCAATGTATTGTAGATGAAGGATCCTCTGTAAGTATTATATCCTCATTGGCTTGGTGAGATTTGGGTTCTCCCAAGCTTGTGTTAGCTACCTATGAGTTTCTGGATTTTGAGAAAAGACTTGCACGGGAGACCTAGCCTCCCCCATTACATGCTTCTTAGGACAACATCCTAGATTATTAGTTAAGTCTTTTTAGACTCCAAAAAATAAGAATATTGTCGAGTGAACTTGTCTCTTTCAAACTCGTTAAATGGTTTTGAAAGGATGTCTATTTTGATATAAGTTAAACCCTTTTCTGGACCAAGTAGAATACTTATGAAAAAGGAATACCTTGCTCACCATTGGCTAGAATATTTCTCCTGGGTATTAATTTATACTTTTTCAGGCCTAGGGGACTAAATCTACAAAAAAGGACACTAGTTGAGTTAAGTTGTAATTGCATCCCATTATCCTGCTTACATTTTTTATCCTATTGTCGGCTCCTGCTTTCTCATTGTAAGCCTCTTGACCCAATAATTCTCAACATCATCCAGGTAGTTCCATTCATATATATTTTGCATCTTGATACCCTTTACCCATAGGGGAAACATCCCCCCGAGTGTGCATGTCCCGCATGCACTTCCCTGCATTGAGCATAGGGGAATTATCTCCTATCGATAGCAGTCGTGTCACCTTTGAATAGAGAACAAATGCTTGAGTCCATTTTCATTCAAGTTTTGGGTTTAGCATAACCTTACGAAGTTGAGCTCTCTACTTAGAGTTTACTCCTCAAACTGGTTATTCTTCCAGTCCCTATCGAGAGTTTGTTGATGCCTCTTGTGTCACAAACTTTTGTCGATGATAAATGTTAATTCTATGCTTCATGAGTTATCCATATGTCTCACGCTCTTGTTCAAAGGAAGTATCATCTTGTGTCGGCCATTTCTTGGAACTCTTGACTTTGCATGTCGGCCATACCCTCAATGTATCTCAGAATCACATGAAGTTGTTGTCCTACCTTGGACCCTAGGCCTACTTTCATCATTGGTAGGTAACCTTGAACCTAGCTTATGACATCTCCTCATTGGTCACTAACTGGGGGGTTTCCCTTGTGTTCAATGGCAAGAAATACATTCACGCATTGGGATTCATGCACTGTCTTGGATTCCATTAGCCCTATTAGTGGTTTCTTCACCTTTTTTGGAAGTTTTCCTTATTGGATTCTATTCAAAGGGTTTATTTCGTGCACTACTTGCATATGGTGCATGTGAGAGACACACATGGTCGTTGGTTTGTGAACATCCTATTACTCTGAGATCCTTCTAATTATCAAGATATTTCTTTGTACCTCACACTCGATGATGAGAGATACCTTAATGATATCCTTTCAGTGGGTCTCCTTCCATCGAATTCAACTCATCTATTATACAATCGAGACATAGAGTCCTAAGAGTACTTAGAGTCTTTCAGTCATCAGTGGTAGGTTCTCTCACCATTGATAGTTGGGAATACATAAATTTCTCCTAATCGATGGATTCTTCAAGTGTTTGACTTCAACACCCTTATTCACACTTGTTGAATGTACTCAGTGCCTTGACACCTACTTTCATTATCATTGGGTTGTCACATGTTTGTTAACGGTATACCTTAATGAATGGTAATCAAATGAAGTCTTATTTTGTTCTAATTCCACTCCTCTATTCACATAATGTAGACATGCACCTTCGGTGGATAATGTAGAAGACTCCAGTTTATAGTAGCAATATCCCATATATGTTGTTGTATTTCATTAGACCAATACCTATATGACTTTAGTGATCATGGAAGATCAGATTGTACTCCATTGTATACAGATATATTCGGTTGATTTTGAGACTGAACTCCACTATGTATTGTTCGTGACTATGACAACCTATGGCATATGTCCACTTTGTATTGCCTCTTAATTTCCATGAAAAACTATTTGATATATATCCACATGGGTTTGTAGTGTAATTTATATTGAAATCCATGTGTATAAATCCATTATGAATTGTAATATTCTCATGAGTAACTAGTACTTCCAGTTGAGTCTTCATTACTCCACTTCTGGGAATTATAATTTATTTTTCGACAACACGGTTATTCCATTAGAGGACTAACACCTTCAATAACCACTCACATAACTAGATCAAATATCAACACACCGATTTTTTCACGTGGTAAAAACCCTAAGGGGAAACATCCACGGCCCCAACCAACGTGGCCACTTGGAGCAGTTTATTAATGCAAAGAAAAAGATTACAGAGAGATTTTACAAGAGAGTTTCTCACAATCGATCATCGGCAAATGACCCTCCATGCTCTTTAAATAGAGAT
>ML798198.1:201283-212813 GCA_009831015.1 Picea engelmannii
TTTCACTACTTGGAACCTCTCAGAAAAGGAGTTATAGCAAAAATGGCATACCTTGTTGAATTTTGGCTTATTCTAGAAAGCTAACTAGTAGAGAGTGCCCCACCTAGAATATTGCGTGTATGTATCTGAAAAGTGCACAAAAATTACTACATATTTTGCTTTAAGAAACACATTTTGTCTTACTGAATCTAGATATGTTATGAAGACGTTATCACATTTTTACCCGAAACACTTGTTTTAGACTAGTTTCAGGACTAGCCACAAACCCTATATTCCATGGAGTGTAACTCCAAAAATACAACGACCCACAAGTTGAAATTTTTACCACAACTACTTTAATATGTTTCCTCAATGACCTCCCAATTTCATCTTCTGAATCATTCTATAAAAAATGGTATTGCGAAAATGGTGAGATGACCTATAAATAACATACCTTAGAAAACATCATCAAAAGAATTTATACTCCCTTGAATTTCGGCCTTCTTTACTTCACCTTCCCTCTAAAATTAGGCTTAGATATCCTTTGGTTACCTCAATCACTTGTATATATTCAATATTCTCAAGTGTTATTAAAATGAGAGAGTATTTCCTCTTATTTATACTTTCATGTAGCTTCCTCAAGGGGTTACCTTTTAACCATCTCAACCCACTTTCCTTATTTTAGGGTTAACCCACTTCTAACCACTTGTCTACTTAGTAATTTCTCCATTAAATTTATTATTTAATAATTTCTTTTGTATCCACTTTGATTTATAGTACACTCATCACTTCACTTTATTATTTAAATAATTTTTTCTTTGCAAACACTTTGACTACTTTGACTTTTTGGGGCTTCTAGATGACTCACGAGGGTTCTCCAACTTCACATGGACATAAATCTCTAACTGTGAGGAGTTATGTGACATTCCACATACCACTAGAAATGGAATGACATGTGCTATCCATGTAGAATATTCTTTCCTACACATATATCAAAAATTCTACCATTATCCATCAAACAAATGTGGGTCCATTACCAAAACCTGGGTTCTCCAACTTCACATGGCCATAAATCTCTAGCCATGAGGAGTTATCTGACATTACACATACGAATGAAAATGGAATGACATGTACTATCCATATAGAATATTCTTACCTTAAAATATATTAAAAGTCATACCATTATACATTAAACAAACTTGGGCCCATTACCCAAACATTTTTGTTACCATAATTCTCTATCAGACTTTCTCTAAGGGTTGACATCAATCACTGAGGGTTGACATAAATTCACAATATCACTCTCCAATGGTTGAAATCAATGAAAACCAACAATACATACCAACGTTCCATCAACCTAAGCCAATTGTTTGACAATCTTCCGCTTTGGCATTGATGGAAACACTAAGTCATAATAAAATTCATGCTTATAATCCTCATCTATGTTTCTATCTCTCCCCTTTGACATCAATGGAAAAGGGTATCTCCATTTGGGGCTACTCCTCTTGAATGAAATCTCCTTGGGGTTGCCCCCCCTATCTACATGCCTCTGTGCTCTCTCTCCATGCATTTCAATAACGCAAATGATAAATCTCTCCCCCTTTGTCATCAATGGAAAAGGTATATTTCCATCTGGGGCTACTCCCCCTAACTTAACTTTCCTTGGGGATACTCCCCCTGACTGAACTCTTCCTGAAACTGATCTCCCAACCTGAAATGTCCTCTTTATGGTGCTTCCTCATGTAAATCTAAGACATATAAGATAAGCATTCAAAAGCATTCATTTTGGAGTAGAAATTACTCCGAGTCTTTGGAGAAGATACTCAAAGGCTTCCCGTGGAAGTGGTTTTTTAAATATGTCTACCACTTGTTATTTTTCACCCACATATTCAACTCTGATGTTCTTCTTTGCAACATGTTCCTGTAGAAAGTGATGCTTTATTGGAATGTTCTTCGTCTTAGATTTCATCACCGGTTTCTTTTAGATACTGATGGCACTTGTATTATCAAAATAGATTGGAATGGGATCATCATACTCAACCTATATATCTGTCAGAGGTTGTTTCATCCATAGAACCTATGTACAACATATTGTTGCTGCAATATACTCTTCCTCGACTGTAGATAAGGATATTGATGATTGTTTCTTTCTTAACCATGATACTAAACACTCACCCAAGGAGAACGTTGCTCCATTGGTTCTTCGTCGGTCATCAATGCAACCTGTCCAATCTACATCTATGTAGGAAATAAGTGATAGATCCTTTCCTTTTGGATACCATAATCCAAATTATTTTGTTCCTTTGAGATATTTGAAAATCCTTTTCACTGCTAATACATGTGATTCCTTTGGTGCTTCTTGAAATCGTGCCACCTGTCCAACTGCATCCATTACATCTGGTCTAGATGTTGTCACATATAGTAATCTACCAATCATTGACATGTATTTCCTCTGGTATGTAGAATTTGAATCATCATCTTTTCTCAACTTGCAACTGGTTTGCATAGGAGTGGTAACTAGTTTGCAATCTTCCATTCAGAACCTCTTTAGCATTTCTTTGATATACTTAGTTTGAGAAATAAAAATTCCTTGGTTTCTTTGACATATCTGAAGACCTAGAAAGAAGGATAGTTATCCAAGTAATGACATTTCAAATTCATTGTACATATCCTTTGCAGATTTCTGGCTTAACCTAACATTATTACTTCCAAAATCAATACCATCAACATAAATTTCAATTAAAAAAATACTACATTGAGTTACCTTGATGTAGAATTTGTTGTCTGTGCTTCCTTTCCAGATTTCATAGGGATTTTCGTCATTGTTGTTTCTGAACATTACTTTGTTTTGAATGTGAACTATTGTATGCACTGCATGTGTCCAAAAAATATATGTCAATTTGGAATCCATTAGCATTGTTCGAACCATTTCCTGTGTAATTATCATCCATTATGATAATGTTCCTTTGTCTCTGAATGAATCTTTGAACCAATCTATGAGTCCATTCTATATTCCACTATTATATATCTGTCCAAACCTGCTAAGTATTCTTATGAATCCATATTTTTCCATACTGTCCAAGACTCTACTTGCGCAACTGTCCATAATGCTGACCCGTTTATCACTATACTATCATCAAGTCTTTATTAATCTATCAAACTGTACTTCTGCTAACTGTCTGCTCTGGCTCTATGTTCTCAAACTATGTAATATTCTTGAAGGATGGTTCTTTGGTTTTTCATAGCTATCGCATAGACTCCTCCTGTCTAATATTCTTATTACCTGGGAGTCTCTAAGATGGATGGCTCAGAACAATTTCTTCTTTGATGTGTATTCATCATCATCTTCATTGGTAGATTCATCATCTCTCTCAGCTCTGACTTCTTTCTTTATGTCTGTGGATTCATCTTTCACTACACTACATGAAAGTACAATCTCTTGAACCTGTTCCTTATTTACCTGCCCTTCTTTTCTTTCAGTTATTTTCCAAAACTTTCTGTATCTGACATCTTTCTTTTTCTCTGTATAATTTTCTTCATCTCGTTTTATTTTCAATATTGCGATCTTTTGGACCTAGTATTTGTTCACTTGTTCTTTGTGTTTTCTTATCCACACTTTATTACATCTGATATCAGTGTTCTCTTTTATGGAAGTATCAATCATTCTTATACAATCACTAGCTATGTGTCCATAGTTATCATATGTGTAACATTCAATGTTACATGGGGCCACATAGGCATTTATTGCTTGAACATTTATTTTATAATCCCAACAATCTGCAACCTTATGTTCAAAGTTAGTACAACAAAAAAAATGACCATAAAATAAATTTTCACACCTGGGAGTGAATGATCTTGTTTTTGGCGTTGTCCTTCTGAATTTTTGCCTTGACTGATCATGATCATGATTGAAGCTTCTATTGATTAAGGTTGGTTGTCATTGATGTCAACCCTTGAAGAAAGCCCCGCAACACAAAGGTTTGGGTAATGGACCCAATATTGTTTGATGTAAAGATGACTCATTATTTTCTTGTCATGGTTGATAAGAAGTAAAGATGGATGAACTCCAAAGTGGTCCCCTTATGGTAAAATCCCTCATGGGAAGACGCTTTGTGGAGTAAGAGAACGCATGCTTAATTTTGGAATAATGAGATGAAGGACATTGAATTTTTTAGGTAAACTATCCTAGATGGATAGTTCTTTTCATTCCATTTCCGGTGGTATGTGGAATGTCACATAACTCCTCATGGTTAGAGAGTTATGTCCATGAGACGTTGGAGACCCCAGGTTTGGGTAATGGACCCAAGTTTGTATGATGGATAATGGTATGAGTTATGATATATTTTAAGATAATACTATTCTATATGGATAGTAAATGTCCTTCCATTTCTAGTGGTATGTGGAACGTCACATAACTCCTCACGGTTTGAGAGTTATGGCCTTATGCAGTTGGAGGACCCTCATATGTCATCTAGAAGCCTCAAAAGGTCAAAGTAGTCAATGTGGTTTAAGAGATTTTAAAAGGTAAATAATAAAGTGAAGTAATGAGTGTATTATAATTCAAAGTGAATAAAAAATAATTTTTTTCAATAATAAATTTAATGGAGAAATTAGAAGTGGGTTAACCCTAAAATAAGGAAAGTGGGGCCAAGTGACCTAGAAGATGTTTTTATGGAAGCTACTTGGAGAGTATAAATAAGAAGAAATACTCTCTAATTTTAATCACACATGAGAATATTGAATATCTATAGTTGTCTTAGGTAACCAAGTATATCTAAGCCGAAATTCTAAGGGAAGGTGAAGAAAAGAAGGCCAACATGCAAGGAAGGATAAATTATTTTGATGGTGCTTTCTAAGGTATGTTATTTACAGTTCATCTCACCATTCAGACCATGAAATTTCTATGCCATTGTGAAAACATATCCAAGTATCTGTGGTAACAAATTCATCTTGTGGGTCGTTTTATTTTTGGAGTTAGACTCCATGGAAAATAGGGTTTGTGGCTAGTCCTGAAACTAGTCAAAAACATGTGTTTCGGGTAAAAACGTCATAACTTCTTCATAACAGATCCCAATTCAGTGAAACAAAATGTGTTATTTAGGGTACTGTCTGTAGTATTCTTTGTAATAGTTTCATATCAATTCAACAAATATTCCATGTGGGGCACTCTCTACAAGGTCTCTCTCTAGAATAAGCCAGAATTCAGAAAGGTATGCCATTGTTTCTATAACTCCTTTTCTAAGAGGTTCTAAGTAGTGACACCTGGAGGAATTGCATAAAAAAAACTGAAGAACATTGTGTATCAGTTTCAGATCTTTATAAATTACAGGTACAAAGTTATGATTACTTCAAGTTAGGGTTGTTGACTAATCCAAAACTAGGCATGTGAGGCTAAAGAAAAGTTTGATGAAAATGCTAGTCTCTTGTTGTTGAAGTTAAGGAAGAATTTGTTGGCGGGCGAAACTGACAGTCCTTCAACTGAGAGAGTGGAACTGGTCTGGGGTTGTCTAATAACCCAAGCCGTTTGGAATGAACCGCCCTGACGGGTTTAGCAGCTCCGTTGGCCGCTCCAAGGTCTTAAGAAAACCAAAGAGAAAACTAATATAAACTAACTAATCTCACTAAAACAATTAAAACAAACTAAAACTAATTAACAATAAATAAAACAAACTAAACTAACTAAAAATAAATAAAACTAACTAAACTAACTAAACAAATTAAACTAAAACTAAACTAAACTACTCTAACTATTCTATATACAATCTACTAATTAATATTATACTAACTCTAATCAACTATCTAATTATTAACTGTAATATCACTTATTCACAAAATGTACAATATAAACAATCTACAAATTTAATTAAAACCTGCAAAACTCATTATATTCTGCCCTAAGACAGGGAAATATGTTTTTGTTGATTTTTTATAAATAAGAAATAAAACTTACTGAAATTAAAAAATCTAATATACTAGACATATATATCTAACTAAAAATACTAACAAATATACTAAACAAATAAATGACAAACTGACCTGGAAACGCTCCAAGTTTTCCCTGTGTATGTTGACTTTGAAGCTGGTCGGAGGAAGTAAACTCACACCGGATGGTCCAGAAGCTTTTCGTAAACGATAGGCTATGCTGCTCTTTGAGTTTATTTACAGGAAAAACAAGACATAAAAAATCATAACAATTATATGATTTATAAATCTCTCCAATAAGGGAAACCTGTTATGTAAAAACTTATACTTAATAATCCAATCAATGAAGAAGAGAAATCTGTACTTCACAAACCGAATCAAGAAATTGCTATGTTTTTTAAATACTAGAAGAAATCATATATTGATAATATTGATTAAATTATATCATTTGCAAAAGATCAAGATAGCTAAAGTAGTCATTAACCAAAAGCAAATTGATACACATAACATGAAACAAAATATTGATATCATGAGAAGCTAAAGCTGTAACAGAACATCAAATTCTGCCTCAGTCTGTATTAAAATTCCATATCCTTGTTCTCCCACAAATGAGGATCAATGTTATTACAAAAATAATAAGTATTTATAAGTCTTTCCACAGGGTAAAACATCCCTGTGGAAGTTATCAAACTGTTTACATAATCTGGGAAGATATTCCCAAAATCAACTAAACTAGGAAACTAAAATGAAATCAAAATATTTCAAGCATCCTCTAACTGCTCATCAAATCCAATGTAATTTCGAATTCATTTGCAATGGACCAAAAATAACAAGTTAGAGAAATATTTTATTAGCAAAACAATAAAAATCCAATTCTACAGACCTAGCTACAGAATCATCTGATTCTGTAGCTAGTCTAAAATAACATACAGGATCAGAATTGAAATTGAATCAAATCTTTTTAATAAATTCAAATTGAATTAACAACCAATAACGAATGATTTCATTTGAAAATGTTATATCATTTGAAATCGAATAGGATCAAAATCCAATAACCAAATAGAAAGACAAGAACACTCTGTTTCGATTGTCCTCATATTCGAGTAAACAGAATCTAAACCAAACAGTTTTACAAATCGTTTCATATCCATTTGAAAGTAATGCAATCAAACAAATCTCATGCAAATGTTGTGTTTTTCCAAAAACAGGAGATACGATCAGATCAAAATAGAATTGTTTTAAAATTGTTATAACTGTCATGACATCAAACGATTCATGTCATAGGTAGATTAGTTCAAACAGGTGTGAGAATCAACTCATACAAAATCATAACCAGATGGATTTGACTTTGATTACAGTCATAATAGAATCAACATAAGTGATAATTGATTATTGTAAAATGGGCAAATGAACTCGATTGGTTTTGAACGAAATCATTTATTTCAAAACGAATCGTGACCAAGTTTAACATAGAAACAAATCGTGAATCCGAATATAACCAATCTCATTTTACAAATCAAATTCAAACAGAGTATCCATCACAAATGCGAATCCAACTGATAACATGGTCGAGCTAACAGTAAACCAATACAAATTAACCGGTTGGGTTTTAGCATAATCGTTATGAATTGAATCTATCCATGATTTGGGTGCGTTTGTACAGAGTTACATTGGAAACGATCCGAATTTAAATCATGTTCTTTGAAATTCATATGACATAACGAACCATAACAATTAACCTTATCAAAATCATTTCTAATCATAGCATATAACGAAATCGAATCGAAATGTGATTGTGTTCAGAATTGAATATGAGAAACAACTCCTGTCTAGAATAGATACAAATGACTTCAATTGACAACAGAGCATCCATTTTAACTCAATGAAACAAATCAAATCCACACCAAGATCAATCAAATCGATGAAAATCTAATAGAAGCTAAACTGGGAATGATTGAAAAAACGAAATTCCATTAAGTCAAAACAAAGCTATATATAGAATGCATGCAATGTAATAGAGCCATTCAAATGAAATGAACAGAGTTGTTTAAAACCGAAATCAAATCGTTTATATAAACCTGGATTATTTACAAAAACAATTGATATTAAACATACCTGTGTGATGACGAGGCTACTCAATTACGCCAGATTAGAATTCACAACAGCCGTGGCTGATTCCACATTTTTAAACAAGATGGAGTTGGTCGTCTTTTGTTTCTTATCCACTGCTTGGAGTTTGGCCTTCTGACTGGTAAGCAGTGCAACCTGGTCCTCTAAAGATTTAATTCTTGACTGGAGGATCGGGACATCAAGATAATATCGCTCTAACCACGAACTGCATTGATCACAAGGTGGCACTGTAGGTTTAGATAGAGCAGGAGAGGGCTCAGGTGAATGACCAGGGGCTTCACAAGGAAACTTAATGCCTGGGTAGTTAGGGTCGTCCTGTAGGCAGGGGGGTAGGTTTGACACAAAGTCATATGAAGTTTTGGGACACAGACCTTGCGAATAGGGGTATTCGCTAGCTAAGAAACGCTCCACTTCTGAATCAGAGTCCTCACTCAATACGATAGGGTTTGGCTCGACATGAGGTTTTGTCTTATTTCTTGCCATCTGCAAAATTAAATGTGCATTCCTTTTCCCTTTAGCATTCACAGTAAGGTTGGTTTTGGGCTTCTTTCTCACAGGCTTTACAGTCTCATCATTCTTAGTAACAGTGTGGGGTAAGTCGATAGGAGAGTCGGTCGAGGGTTTAGGTAGAAGGATATGGTAGGGTACTGGAGGTACAACCTTGACCTCTCTCACCACTGGTTTGTCGACCTGTGTAAGGTTTGAATCCCTGAAACCATTGCGAGCCATGAAATTGCTCCAATAATCCCCATGCAGACTCAAATGACAGACAACAATAAGCTTCACCAGCCCATAATGAAAAAGGCTACTATCAGCCTGGTTTCTTTTGTACTTCTTTGACATTTTAAACAGGCTTCTATGCAAATAATAGGGCATATTGAGCTAATAACCCATAAAAATCATCAATAGACGCAGGTGGTGGAGGAACACCAACCCGTACCGACCTTCACAGGTCACAAATTGCTTTATTATCATCAATAAATCATGCCAACAATGTTTGAGCATAGTTGCGGGTCTACCTCTATCACAGGAGGTAATTTTGCATGACTGGAAGAGTAGTGTCCATGGGACCTCCTCTACTTTGCAATTCTTGGACCATCGTTGTCCAGTGGCAGGAAAACCCGTAGCAAGACTAATAAACTGTTCATCAACTTCCAATTGAATATCGTCTACCTTGGCTCGACAACCATCAAAGGTCATGGAAAATTGCCGAGTTGCGCAGAGGTTAAAACCCTCGAATATTTGTATAAATGGAAGCCACCCATTTCCCTCGAGGTCACTGCGGGAATTATCAAACATAAACAAAGTTTGGCTCCCATTGGGTTCAGCTCGGACGACTGGTGCCATGAATCGAGCACATGGTAAGGGTAGGGTTCGAATTCACCAACGCACAGGAGCAGAGCTATTCGGTCTAACAATAATGAACGATCAAAGGGGGAAAGCATTAATGTGCGCATGCGAGGGTGGTGGATTTATTCACTTCCATGCACAATAGTTATGGTAAAGTACAACCGTCAAGTTCCACATCTGTTCAAACAATCATAGCATAGCTCAAAAACCATATCGTTTGGCCAACCAAAGAATCAAATGGTGAGTGTTATGCCAACGTTCCAAATCAACTATAGTTTTTCAAACCATTGACATTCAACGTGAAACCAACACCAAATTTTATCCATGCGCCATTGTATAAATCAAAAGTTTTAAACCATTGTGCCAATCGATACTCATAAAATTGACAAGCCAAAAGCTATAAAAAGATTAGCAATAAGGATCACATCATATATAAAAACAAAAATAAATCATGACCCCTATGAAATTCAAAGAATCAATGATTAGGCAAGTCACAAAAAGTATAAATCTATATGCTCAATGCCTCACAAACTTAATAAAATCAAGTTATGCAATCAATATAAAAATGTCCAATGAGCATAGTTTGAAAGTCCTTTCAGCCACATGATGATAAACCAAAGGTAAGTGCCATAGAAAATATCGATAAAAATACAATGACAGTTCAGATAGTGATCGAAATGTGACCTCGAAAGGAGAAGTTTTCACACTTACAGTCGTGAAAACTTAATGGAGACAAATTTKCAAGTGTCGCAATAAATGAAAATATCGTCTATTTGCAAAATGCGACGACAATTTGAAGTTCGGAAGACATAGGTGTAGGCAGCTTATAGACGCTAGTAAAAAGTGAGTTGGTTGCCAACATAATTGTAGGAATGTGATAATATACACTAGGTCTATTACAGAGATACAAATCATATTTGGATGATGAAATTGATGAGAGATTTTGGTTGAGGTACATGTTGAGTACATGGTTGAGACAAGTAGTTGATGAGTTGGAACATACATGAGGTGTATAATTGATAATGTTGGTACATATTGATGAGTCATAGTTTATGAGTAGTTGACACATGATTGGTACATACTTGGTACATGGCTGGATGCACTTGTTTATGGTACGGGTTAATTACAGGTTATTTGGTACACGTTGGTTCATGGTTGATGCACTTGTTTATGGTACAAGTTGATTATAGGTTGAGGTATAGGTTGATGCATGGTTGATGCATGGTTCAGATTTATTAGTACAGTTTTATAGTGGTATATCTTATAGTGGCAGGTTGACAGTGGTTCCATCATTCTACTTTTATTTCTCAAACCAAGTATATCAGAGAAATGCTAAAGAGGTTCGGAATGGAATATTGCAAACCAGTTATCACTCCCATGCAAACCAGTTGTAAGTTGAGAAAAGATGATGATTCAAAGTCTACAGATCAAAGGAAATACAGGTCAATGATTGGCATCCTGCTATATGTGATAGCATCTAGACCAGATGTAATGCAAGCAGTTGGATAGGTGGCACACTTTCAAGAAACACCAAATTGATCACATGTATTAGAATTAAAGAGGATTTTCAGATATCTCAAAGGAACAGAATATTTTGGATTATGGTATCCAAAAGGAAAATATCTATCACTCATTGCCTACACAGATGAAGATTGGGCAGGTTGTGATGATGACCGATGAAGCACCAGTGGAGCAGTGTTCTACTTAGGTGAGTGTTTGGTATCATGGATAATCAAGAAACAATCATCAGTATCTCTATCTATAGCCGAGGCAGAGTATATTGCAACAACAACATGTTGTACATAGGTTCATTGGATGAAACAAACTTTGAAAGATATATAGGTTAAGTATTATGAGCCCATTCCAATATATTGTGATAATACAAATGTCATCAGTATCTCAAAAAATAAGGTGATGCACTCCAAGACGAATCACATTCCAATCAAGTATCACTTTCTACGAGAACAGGTTGCAAAAAAAAATATCATAGTTGATTATGTGGACACTGTTAAGAACCAAACATCAATATAGCATAGAAAAAATTCAGGAAAGGTACTCAACGCCTTGAAAAAGAGATAATTTCAGATAATAAGCCTCTTCGAGGGGGCAACCTCCTTTTACCCCACTTAAATGTTCAAGTACAAGATGA
>ML798198.1:304823-329369 GCA_009831015.1 Picea engelmannii
TAGGTGAATTTCATGATCATGATTTCGAGTGGGTGGAAGACCTTTGGGAATATCTTCAAATACTTTGGAATGCTTATCAATGATCCTTTGAAGATCTTGAGGAATATATGGCTTAGATGTTTGAACATCTAGTGAGCATAGTTTTGCAATAACGCCTTGATGCCCCTTTTTCAATAAAGTTTTCATGTTGTTAGAGCTTATCACCTTACCGGGTTTCCCTGTGATACCTCTTAGCTCGATTTATTTTCCTTCCAATGAAAATTTCATGAAAAGTTCTTGAAAATTAAAAGCCATTGTTCCTAATGATTGTAACCATTGGATTCGTAGTACAACATCTGCACTACCCATGGGTATATAAATCATTGGACTATTGATTACATATTCCCCCATAGTAAGATTGATATTATTGCATTTTCCTGAGAAATTTATAGTTCCTCCATCTGCAATCATTACTTGAAACTCTGGTGCCGGATATACAAAGCAATTGAGATCTTTGGCTAATTTATAGTGAATGCAATTATGAGTACTGCCAGAATCAACTAGGACTATTACCTTTTTCTTTTTGATGCATCCTTCGATCTTGAGGGTTTGAGGAGTGCTAATTCCAGCCAATGCATTACACGATATCGTGGGAGTCAACTCTTCAGACGAAATTGCTTCTATGTTTTCATCTTGAGATGGTTCTTGTTATGTTTTCATCTTGAGATGGTTCTTGTTCTTATTCTTCTTCCTCTTCACAATCTATGTAGAATAATTTCTTCTCACCGCACTTATGTCCCTTACTGTACTTCCTGTCACAATTAAAGAATAAATCTTTTGCTTTTCTTTCCTCGAATTTTTGAGGTGTCAAACTTGTAGGTTGAGGTGTTTTAGAAGAAGGAGCATTGTTCTTTCTATATATGTTAAGATTGGTCTATCTAGTAGCCATAGCCATATTTTTACTTTCAACATTTCTTGCCACCTTAAATGCATTATCCAATTATTTGGGTTCCCAAAGGCGAACCTCATGTTGAATGTTATCATTTAAAGTTCCTATGAATACATCAATCAAGTGCTCATCTAGAATGTCGGTTACCTTTATATTCAACCTTTGGAAGTTCTCAATGTGCTCGGTAATTGAACCCTTTTGCTTGAGATTTATCAATTGGCTAAAGAAGGTATTTCTCCTTGTATCCTCATAGTTTGCTATCATTTCTTCCGTGAAAATTATCTAAGTGACGAGTGATTTGTGAGAACAAAGCCATCGATACCATACAAATTGATTAGGTTCTAAATATAAAGAAGCATTTCATACCTTTTGTGTATGTCGCACATTATGGAGATCAAAGAATTGCTCCATCTGAAGTATCCATGTGATTGGGTCCTTGCCATCAAAATTCCTCATATCAATATTAGGAACGTGGTTAGTCTTCAAAACAAAGTTGGAGTTTCTCCATTCTTGATTCACCTTCCTTGTCTCCTCATCATGAATTTCATGGGATGCATTTTCACTTTTAGGTGTCTTCTTTGTTACAAAATTTTTCAATACTTCCATGATCTCCCCTTTTAAACCCTCCATGATCTCTTGTAGTTCATATTTTGTTACTATCTTATTTTGTAAATCATTTATGTCCCTACGCATTTCTTCACCTTCATCAAGAGTCCAAGTAGGATTTTATGGAAGCTTATTTGGTGTAGAAGTTCCCTTTTTGGGTGGCATGTTGGCCAAGTATCAGTTTTGAACCTTGATTTTGAGGTGGTTCTGCTAGACAATATTTCTTTTGTTGTATCTCCCAAGTTTCGGACCTTCTAGGTATGAAACTTTCTTTTATGTAGTTCTATGATATTATTCTCTGAAATTCCACAGGTATGATCAAAATTGGATGTGTCAAGTGGAATTTATGGTAACTTCCCCACAACTTTCTGATTTTTGGCTATTCCAGAAGATCTCACTTGTATAGCATGCCCCGCACAAAATATTTGATATACAATTCTAAAACTCGCACCAGAAATAATACAGACTATCCACGATCCAATGAAACTAGTCCCACTCAATTTGGATACTCTAGGAAGAAGTTATGATTGTTTTACCTGGAACACCTTCTTGAGACTAGTCAATAGGACTAGTCAGATACCCTATCTTACACAAGGTGTATCTACAAATTTAAGATGACCCAGAAGCTGAAATTTTCACCACCGATACCTTTCTAATTTCTGTAAATATCTTTCAGAGTTTAGGGATTGAAATGTTACATAAACGTTTTTATAGCAAAAATTCCGCAATGACTCAGTTCAGGATGATTCCAGAACCCTATCTTGTATAGGCTATATCTCTGAAAGTGTAAGGCCTCAGGAGCTGAATTTTGAACCCAATGTACCTTGATCCATATACTAAATATCCTCCAAGACGTTCCTTCTGAAACATTGTAGAAAACTAGTTATAGCAAAAATTCCAAGGTGTCTCAGATGTAGTAGCGAAACCCTAAGACCTTGAGCTCTGAAACCATATGTTAAGAACCAAATATCAATATAGCATAGAAAAAACTCAGAAAAAGTACTCAACGCCTTGAAAAAGAGATAATTTCAGATAATAAGCCTCTTCTAGGGGGCAACCTCCTTTTACCCCACTTAAATGTTCAAGTACAAGATGATTCAAAATGAAAATGTCTCCTTGGTATATATAGGAGACTAGGAGGTATAATTACAACTAATGGCCTAAATCCGACATAAATAAAATAACATTACTCATATAATATTCCCCAATTAAGGGGTAATGAGCCAATATTAGGGCTTAACACTGCCTTGAATTTTGGCCTTCTTTACTTCACCTTCCCTCTGTAAATCGGCTTAGATATCCTTTGGTTACCTCAGTCACTTGTAGATATTCAATATGTTGAAGTGTGATTAAAATGAGAGAGCCTTGCCTCTTATTTATACTTTCATCTAGCTTCCTCAAGGGGTTATCTTTTAACCATCTTAACCCTCTTTCCTTATTTTAGGGTTAACCCACTTCTAACCACTTGTGTACTTAGTAATTTCTCCATTAACTTTATTATTTAAATAATTTATTTTGTATCCACTTTTATTTATAGTACACTCATCACTTCACTTTATTATTTAAATAATTTCTTCTTTGCAAACACTTTGACTACTTTGACTTTTTGAGGCTTCTAGATGACTCATGAGGGTTCTCCAACTTCACATGGACATAACTCTATAACTGTGAGGAGTTATGTGACATTCCACATACCACTAGAAATGGCATGACATGTATTATCCATATATAATATTCATGCTTGCAAATATTTCAAAACACGTACCATTATCCATCAAACAAACTTGGGTCTATTGCCCAAACCTGGGTTCTCCAACTTCACATGGCCATAAATCTCTAACCATGAGGAGTTATGTAACTTTCCACATACCACCAAAAATAGAATGACATTTACTATCCATATAGAATAGTCTTAACTTCAAATATATTAAAACT
Organism: Picea engelmannii; assembly: GCA_009831015.1. Taxonomy (NCBI): domain Eukaryota; kingdom Viridiplantae; phylum Streptophyta; class Pinopsida; order Pinales; family Pinaceae; genus Picea; species Picea engelmannii. The sequence continues at coordinate 308,293 of ML798198.1, forward strand.
CATACAGTTATACATCAAACAAACTTGGGTCCATTACCCAAACCATTGTGCTACCGAAATTTCTCCAAGGGTTGACATCAATCACTAAGGGTTGACATCAATCTACAATATCACTCTCCAATGGTTGACATCAATGACAACCAAAAATCCATACCAATGTTCCATCAACCTAAGCCAATTTTCTGACAATCTTATGCACTTACATGACCTAGATTAGTCACACCCAGAAACATCCCACATCCAAGGAGAATTAGCCCAATAGGACACCCTGAAACCCTCTCCAAACCTGGCTTGTAGAATATCATAACGTCTTTGAGCAATTGTCTAGGAAAGGGGGGTTTTATGCACATTTTTGAATAAATTGATTATTAGATGTGATTGACATTGCTATGATCCTTGTGACTTATGCGCCCATGGAGGGCATACTTTTTGTTGTTGCAGAACCATTCCTGACGGACAGGTACATATGGGGAGATGGTTATCTCAGACCTACATAGGGATAAAATCCCACCAGATGGATGTTGAGACCCCAACAAGGGGTAGACATATACCAAAGGCTTGCACTGGAGAGAGAGGAGGATGTTCCAGCAAAGACAACCTAGCAGGCTAGGACCTAGGTAGTCTTTCCGTCCCACCATGATTTTGGCCCTTGAAGGTCCTTGACTTCATCATTCAGAGCCTTGACATCACCTAGTTGAGGCACCCAACTTGAGGACGACATTGGTTGGCACTTGTGGCAATTCCAGAGGGGTTTTGAGCCCCAACATTCCACTTGGAGGGATAACGTTCCAGCAAGGAGGCTAACGTCACCCTAGGAGGGGCATGCAATCAGCCTAAAACACTTAATTTAGGGTTTTATTTGACAAATTCATGTAAAATTGGATTTTCTCGTGTAAACAGGCCATGTCGGCCTTTTTGACCTAATTTTGTAATTAAAGGTCATTTTGATTGTATAAATAAGGGATTTTTGCCTTGTGTTTTATCATCATTATTTCCCTCACACAAGTGAGGTTTGAAATTCGACTCCCTTAGGGTTTATTGGCTGAAATTAAGTGGTGTGCAACTCTTGGAAGAGGCTTATTTTGGTATATTTTGGCATTTTCTTTGTGGAAAGTCTTCAACTAGAATATTGGCTAGATTATTCTTGGTGAATGTAAGTGAATTTATGAAATTATTCTTTACTTTAAATGATTATAGTACATTTACTTTTCATTTTTTGAAGATTATGAAATTGCTAGCTTAAAACCCTAGGAGATCAAGCACATGTTATTGTCCTTGTATTAATAGCTTTTCACCTACTAGATTTTTCTAGAAATCCTATCCTTTGAAGTATTGTGCTAGATTCATACCATTGTATAACCCTAGCATCATTTTCTTCATCAAGCCTTCATTAACTTCAAGCTTGAGCTAAAGAAGGAAAACTGCTAGGGCCTAGGGTTACCTACTTCCTAGTGGTCGTTTTACTTCTAGGGTTTGTTGATTGAGGCCTTGGGTTACCAAAACCTCAACCATCATCCCTCTTATCCTTATCTCACACATTATCATTTGATTCCTTCAAGATTGCTGCTGCAAAAAGTGACTCCATTATCCCTAAAGAAATTGATCTAGACCTTATATTTGATTCATTGATGAGAACAACCCTTAAATCTTTTACCTCAAGCTACTTGCTAACTTTTCCTAACCCTAGATTAGGCTAATCTAATAACATTCTTGTTGTTGTTACAAAATTAGTCTACAACCAATTATTATAGCAGTAAAATCTCTTAAAATCAATTACAAAAGTTTATTTTTACATTGCCTAAATAGATTCAGACAAGTGCTAGTATATTTCTATTGTTAGATTATCATTTTTATCATTTTGAAGCTTATTTAAGGAATTGATTGTGACGCCATCATTACATATACATTGTTTTTATATAATTTTTGTTTACTTCATCTTGTATCAACTTATTGTTTTGATTGACAAGTCCAAGGTTTTATGAAGCACTAACATCAAATTGTACTTGCAAAAATAGTGTTTTCATTGTTTCTTTTTTTTGGGAAGGTACACTTAAGCATATCATTGCTTCATTTGTTAAAACTTTGGGACTTTCTGATCGGTGTGACTTGTGAGAGGGGATACATTTTCTCGATACCTAAATCGTTGCCTTCGCAAACCCCCAGGTCATCAGGGACATCTCCCCTAGGCTTCAACCCTAAATAGAAAGAGGTGTCTTATTAAGGTGATAGTGATAGGACAACCTCTAGTTACACCAATTTTACCTCCATTATCCTTTCCCTTTTGGACAAGTACAAATTTCATGATAACAAGGGTTACATAAGTTTCTAACAAGGTAAAACATTTATTTTGAGTAATCCCATGAAACTTTCTGTATTTTATGCATGTAGTCTTCCCCAACCATATTTTTACCCGTTGAATGATAGGTATTTGTTTTTAAAACATGCCAACTATACACATCTCTTCCCTAAAAAAAAAATCCCACATCTTTTGCAGAGGAAACAGTTCTAGTACCACTTGTAAGGTACCAAATTTATTATAATGATTAGAATCATAAATATTATAGCAAATAGTAGTGAAACAACAAAATATAGAGAATAAAAACACCAACAATGATACCTTTATTGATAGAAATAAAATTTTACTTTCCTCTTAGAGGGGGAAACCTCTAGTAGAGAAGAGCTATATTACAATAATTCTCAAGACAAGACTTTCTCATTCATTCTACTCTTATTTATACTAATTCTATCTTATAAAGAAAATTCTAGTGGAAGATATTTCTAGAAGCATAAGCTTTTATTAATTCCTCTTACATTAGACTTGTTCGGATTATTCTAGAGGCCTCAATTACTAATTTTGGTCTTACTACGTAGAAAATATATTATTCTAGCTACGTGAGGGGTTAGGGAGGTTAGGTCCCCAACAAATATGAAGGAAAAAATACTGAGTATCAAATGGTTTGTTTAGTGATATTTTGACAATCATATTTACAATGAAATAAAATGGATATATATGCATTCTCCTCTCCTTGGCCCGTAAATAGTGAAAATATATTTGAGAGATAAATTACAAGAAGAAATAGGGAAATATAGGGTTATAGGAAGGTCGATATTCGCAACCTTTCATTTTCAATTTATCAATCTTTATCTTCTATTTTTATTTTCTATTCTTATTTAATTCTTTATTTTTATTCAAATTTGCCTCATTTAACTTTACATTGCATTGTCTTTTATGTATTATCTAATGTTCATTAATTTATCACTTATATTTCAGTACTGATTCTTACAACTATCGTCTTGGTTCAGATCCATTTTGGATCACACCTCCCCATTGAGATTATTTTTTGGTCTGAAAAAGATTTGAGGAAACCAATATGGATCAATGTCTCATTTGTATTCTTCTTAGGAACATGGCTCTACATCTAGCTCCTAGGTACACATTTTTCTCTATCTTTGTCCCATGGATTTGGTTCTAGCACTGGCTTTGGATTTGGTTCCTGGATTGCTTCTTCCCATAGTTAAAAAGTATTCTCAATTACTCTTGGGTCTGAGAAATCTCCATAATTGAGCTATAGAATCAAAATTCATTCCCATCTCTCTTATACTTGGAGATAGTCCATCTTTGTGTTCAATTAAAACAAGTTGAATTATGGCATCTCTCTTTAAGTGAGAATGTGGTAGCTATGCAATCAAACAACTCCGTGAAAAGAAACATGGTATACATTATCCTATTAGAATTAATTTCTTTTTGGTGTGGAAATAACTCTCTATTGTCAACATGTACTTACCAACACTCTACCTCTACAACAACAATGCTTTATTTCCCTTCTTGGTGTGAAATCATAACACCCTCTTCCACCTAAACATTTGAAGAATCATACACATGTATGACTATAGATGATACTCATCAATCTGCTACACTCTTGAGGGCAAGGGAGTGCCTCAATAGTTGGAGGATATAAATAAAATAGAAGTCCCTTGACTTCCCTACACCAATCTATGATACATCTCCAAGAAAGGGATATCTGTTTTGGAAGATCGCAGGGAACAATTGAGTTGGGGTTTCCTTTGGCATAATATTTGTGTCCACCTTCTTGGTGTCATGAACCTTTATACTACTAACACCCTTTGGATAACTTCTACTTACTGAGTTGAATATGTAATGAGTTATTTATCTCTATTATTCTTTACTTTACACACACTTCTCTTGTTTATGTTCCTATGGTGAAGCTTTAGATGAAGTCGCCAACACTTTTATTCCCAATGCCCACTCAAATTCCAACAGTGGAAAAATTTCTTGGAACTACTATATCGATTGCTTGACATATCCCCTTTCTCCCCTTTCCTTTGAATTTGTTGGTTTTTTGGGGAAGTATTATTTCCATTACTCCTTTTAAAGAAAATTGTATTGTACCATGTGGCCTACTTCCCCCCCAAAAAATGCGAACACGATAGACTTCCTTTCCACATAATGAGCATGCCTATGAGTACCAATAGATGAAAACACTATATATTTCTTCTTGTAGTAGTGAAAAATGAGGAATTCCCTATTTTATGTAGGCCTCTTGGTATTCTCCTCTTTACCCCTATCGATTGTATTACCAATTATTCTAAGTGATGGTGCATGCTGAGTCTATGCACTTTATTCATCACTGCCCTTTTGCAATTGACCAAAATAAGGATGGAATGGTGGTGTGCTACCACCTTCATTTTTTATACTCTTTATTCTAATTAGAAATCCAATTATACCATGTAGTTTGCATTCACAAATTCCCTCTTGTTGTTTATGGTGTTTTTCTTTCTTTCATAAAAATCTAGGCCTTCATGCTTGATCGTTAGTTCAACTATAATAGGGATTAGGAATCCTTGTCTTCTCTTTTCTATCCCTTTTCCATCGTAGCCTATGTTCCTATGAGTACCAATACATGAAAACACTATATATTTCTTCTTGTAGTAGTGAAAAAAGAGGAATTCCCTATTTTATGTAGGCCTCTTGGTATTCTCCTCTTTACCCCTACCGATTGGATTACCAATTATTCTAAGTGATGGTGCATGCTAAGTCTATGCACTTTATTCATCACTTCCCTTTTGCAATTGACCAAAATAAGGATGGAATGATGGTGTTCTACCACCTTCATTTTCTATACTCTTTCTTCTAATGAGAAAGACAATTCTTCCATGTAGTTTTCATTCAAAAATTCCCTCTTATTGTTTATGGTGTTTTTCTTTCTGCCATACAAATCTAGGCCTTCATGCTTGACCCTTAGTTCAACTATAATAGGGCTTAGGAATCCTTGTCTTCTCTTTTCTAGCCCTTGTCCATCGTAGCCTATGTTCCTTAGTATCTTGGAACCAATTCTTATGGTAGGAGTTTTAAATTCACCAAAAGGTTATTGAGAAATTTCTAAGGAATGTGAGACTACCAAAGTTGTTTTATTCATGGTGTTGGCTTTGACAATGGCGATGGAAGGGAGTTTTTGTTCCTTGGTCTTCTGGATAGTTTCTTATATCTTTATCAATGCTTCTTCCTTCTCTGCTAGTTATATATGTGATTGAGCCATCATTTGAGTGAGGTTTTCCTCTTCCAAGGTATCCATCTAGTTGACCTTCTCTCCCAATTTCACAAGTTGAATTAATCTCTTATCCTAGTTCACTATAATTGTATTGAGGGATTCTTGACATTCATCAAAACAATTCCCTAGCAGTGGAAACAATCTTGTCAAGGTCCGAAGATTCTTCTCCAGTTGTGCCATTCTCCAATCAAACATCTGAACCTTTTCCTTCAAGTTCTTCTTCTCTTCCCGAAGTTAAATATTGATGGCCTACATGCATTCTAACCTTTCCCTATTTATTTACACATATTGATAATTATGATTTATTTTCAAAGTACTAGAATTTATGTCATTATCAAGGATTCAACTAGATCTTATACCATATAATCTGCAAATAAGGAACTTATTGTAGGCTAAGCTAGGTGAAAGAAAGATCATTATCTTATCCTTTTGATATGTTCTGATTTCACCCTAGTCATACGATATATTTTTATTATACATAACAGAACTCGAGACCCCACTGGGGAATAACTCCTAGATTTATTCTATATAGGGTGTTCGCTATTGTTTCTAGGATTGTGTTTTAATTTCTCTGGCCTATTTCCCATTTGATTGCTTGTTTACAATCCTTCTAGGCTAAATTTCAAGAATTGTTTTGAGGTTTTTTTAAGTTTCTTCCCTCTATTTAAGTCACTCACCGCTTTCCCTTGGAAACATAACGATCACTTTCCTATTCTATGTGATTAATTTGTAAATATTTTCCCCTAAGGAGAGAATGCCTCCTGGTAATTGATTGTTCTAGCCTTCATTCTTGTTTTTTCCCAATTTTTATCAACCTTTTTGCTGGTTTGGTTCCCCAGGTATCTGTTTGCAATTAGTAACAGTATATTGCATGCTTTCTTAGTTGCATTTAACATTCATCATTCAAAAGAAAAATAATTGTAGGTGTCTTTGTTTGTTTTCTTGTTTTGTTTATGCATTTGAGGTGTGTTTGGATAGTTTCTTTCTTAGTTTTCTCTTGGTTAATTGAAAAGGATTTGATAGATTTCATTTATTGAGAGAAAAGGAAAAAATATTGCATTAGCAATTTGCATGTTGCATTCAATTTCCTTTTTAGAATAGTTCATGATACAACATCTTTCRTTGAAGAATCAATAATGCTAATGTTCTTATCAAATTTTCTACTTTAATTTAAAACATTACTAGTTGCATGTCCATAACCCTTTAAGTAATTAACATATAATTAAAATGAATGTTTAATATAAAAAGAACTAGTCTCTTTTCTTTTAGGGAAAACACACAATAGTATAGGTCTTAGGGCCTTGGGATAGGGTGTAGAGTAAACTCTCCACATCCATAAAACTACAAACTAGAAGTTGATTAAAGAGTGTGAAAAATACAATAGTATCAAGGAGCGCTCCTCGAAAAAGATCCTCTATAAGAGGAGTTAAGCATGAGTTCACATTAGAGAAAGTGGAGGTGATATACCCTCCTTCACTTGGTTTAATGTCCATTAGATTATTGTGTATATGGGGGTTTCCAAAGTGCCAAGGTCCTGTGGGTGCTAATGACTTTGGAAGATTTTGGATTTGATACCCTTACCATATGTGTTTTTTCAACCTACAATTGTTCTTCTTGATTGTTGATTGTGAAATACTAACCTTAGTGGCTTGTCCTAATATTTCACATGGGTGAATGCAAGTGGGAAGTGCTTGTGGTACCTGAGGAAAATGTTTAATTATTGTTTTAGCTCCTTTGGAGGGTTTCCATATTCTTGAGGTCACTTACACCTTAGGTGAATGTTGTGAGAAGGTTACCATAACTATATCTCACTCCTTCATTGATCGATCTCTGGACTTAATCAACTTGTATCAGTCTCCAAAAGGTCCATTGATCACCTTTTCACTACTTTGGACTTAGGACCTAATCCACCTTGGTTGATATTTTAAAAATTAGTTTGTGTCTGTTGATTTTTTTTAGGTATTTTGTAGTTGTGTGATACTTTATGTAGTTGGACTTATTTTGTGTCTATCCCAACACTTTTGGATCTTTGACTCAAAATGCCCCACCAACCACTCCACCGGTTAAGAAGGACTCATGGTATTTCACCTGAAATCATGGATCCACCTCCAAGAAGGTATAGTCTTGATAATGTTGGTTTGTCATATCCAATACACTAGACTCAACCAAACATGGACAATCTCATGATGGAAGGTATCACCAACGAGGAGATCGAAGCTCAAGGATTTGTGACGAATTTGGATGATCACGTTTAGTTTCCAAGGGGTGTTCCTTTACTGGTTTAGAGGTTACTCCTCCCATATCATATACATTGAGCACAATCCCTCCCATACATTCTATTGGATATGTTATTCCTCCTACGACTATTCCTAATAGTGGGATGGGACCACAACACTCTACCTCATATGGTGGAGGTGATTTTTCCTTTGGAATGTTGAGTATCAGGATGCCACATGTGGAGGCTAGTTTTCCTCAGGTCTTCCCTAGTATTAGTAATTCAATGGGGAGTTCATCCACCCTTTTTTCCTACCTTTCCATGGGGGGGGGATATCCCCACATCAACATTGACACTGAAGAGTGGAGCCTTTCCATCTTCTGGGTTTCCTAGTGGGAACCAACCCCCTCAAGGTTTTGGTAACCAAATGGGTGGGGTATTTCCTTGTATGGGGATACCAATGGAGATAAATCCCTTCTCAGGTCTTAGAAACTAGGAAAGTGAATCCTTCTTATCTACTATAGTTCCTTGGGGGAACAATCCCTTTCTGTAATTTATAAATCCAATGTATGGAGGACTTCGTTCTTATGTTCAAATGAATTCTACTTAAAATCAATATCCTATATAGAATCTGTATAATCCTTTTTCACCTGGTGGAAGTGATGCCCCAGAAAAATATTTTGTGAGTTCCAACCAAGGGACCCCTTCCCAAGAGGATTCTTATGCTTTTCCTTTCTTCGAAAACATTGGTACCATCTTGATCACCACCTTGAAAATTCTTGGATTGACCATGGGAATACTAGTTTAATTGTGGACCACTCTAAATGTTTTGAATTCTCCCAATGATTCTCGAATAAGAACCTTATGTCAAGGGCATAGAAGGGAACTTAGGATGAAATCTTGAGTTCCCTTGTAAAATTTGTATGATAGATCACCTTAATTATTTGGTCCCTTCTATTCCATAGGTAAAAAGAGTATGGTCCTTGTCTCAAGGCCCTCATGCTCCTAAATCACCTTCCGTTTCTCAAAAACCTAGTCAACCATTGGTTTATGAAGTGGTCAAGTTGATGCAATATTAGGTCGATCATCTTGGGTAACACTTTACTTTAATTATATATTCATTATGAATAATTTGTTTTTAATTTAACCACTTATATATCCTTTTTTAGTTGTATTTCTAGTTATATGGTTTTTGTATGTAGTCTGAATATCAACTCAAAATAAATTATTAGTAATGGGAGTAAAGGGATTGTTTTCTTGAATTAGAGAAAGACCAAACTACAAAAAACCTAATTTTGTGCATGATTGTTACCATAATTATGCATGAATGTTTAGTTTTGATATTATTGTTAGATTGTAAGTCCCTAGACAATCACACAGTCCTTAAAACCACCATTTCTTCAACAAAAATAGGTCCTTGGATCTTTTGATAACCGCCTCTCAGGATTGGAAACTTCCATGTGTCCCACACAGGTGGGAACACAACAAATTTGTGGAGCCTAAGAAATTGTTTGAGTGATTTCCAAATTTCGTAGGAGATTGATAATAAGTTAAAATAGGAGATCCCTATAGGGAATTTGTGAATCCAATTATTCTTCCATCAGATCTACTACAATTGATCTATTTTTTGTAGCCACAAGGAGTCTGGGAGAGATTTTGTAAGTAGGATGGATGTAAGAGGAGGAAATGGTGGTTCTGTTCTACCCACATCCACGATTTCCATAACCCAAATCCATGATCTACCTAGAAATATTATCTTCTGGAGGTCTTACTGTAGATTCACAGTGGTAAAAGTTACCCTCATCTGGTACATCAACGTTAAAGAATGTCTACTTTTTGTATAAAGGTGAAGGATCATATCATAAAGTGAGAAGAAGGAAAGATGCTTTTCTGGAATTCAAGAATAATTTAGTATGTATCCACAGAAGATTGGAGCATGAAAAATGTACTTAACGGATTCAGGTAACTGAAATTAGTAGTTATATGAGAGGCATGTTGTCGGTTATTCTCAAGAAAAAAATAATTCTGGGAATATAGCCTTGTCTAATTGTTAACTAAAATTTCATCAAAATTGTGAGAGTACATACAAAAGTCGTGCTTAAACAGTGGAAATCAAATAAGGAATGGCAAGTTGACACATTGATCAATTGAGGGCCTATTTTTTCTATCATTTGAGACATGACCTAGTGAGATATGACAACTCTCTCCCTTCCAATGGTAGATCCACTCAGGTGAAATAATCTCCACTTTTGATAGAGGCATCGAATAGGATTGAGCGAATAGGATTGAGTGTACTACCAAATGGTAACCCATCGATCGACCACTTATTTGTAGTGAAAGTGACCCCAAATATAGGTATGTGAAGGTTATGAGTGACAAAAATGCCCTAAAGGAAGGTTCTCAATGAATCCACCTACTTGGATGATGTTTGATAAAGATTTATTATAAAAACAAATTGACAGTTGACTCTTGTAGTTCATAAGTCTCAACTTTTTGAAAAGAACATTTTTTTTTATTCCTTTGAAAGGGGAAGTGAGGAAGATTTTTTTTTCAATAGTCAAAGTGAGGTTGGTTAATGGAAAAACATCTTTTGTAAATTGACAATTTGTTCATACAAAAGGAAATAGTATTGTAATCACATGCTTGAAAAGATAAAACACATTAGTGCTTTTCATGTAAAAATTGAAGATATAAGGAGTGAATTCTTTACAGTTTAAAGGGGGACTCTTATTCATTGTAATTTAAGCATCAAATGATAATTTTCACTTTAAAGTGGGTCAAAGGGGGCATGGTTATCACTTTATAATCACTATTTCATCAAATTTTGAAAGTTTGACAAGATCGCATAAGTATTTATTTTTGTAATAGGAGGTTGGAGATATTTTTAAGGAGGAAATCCTTTGTCCTGAGATATGAAAATTATCATTGTAAGAAGAATATCATAATAAGATAAAAATATTATTTATCTCCTTGCCCTAGTTCACCCTAAAATGGAATAATGGGGTCTAAGGAAACTTTTTCTTGTGTGTGATTATGCATAATGTCTTGGATGCTTATGTTGTTTCATGTCTAGTGTTTTGACATTCATATTTAAGTTGGAAAGCAAATGAAGCACACAATTCTCCTGAGTTCATGAAGGATAATCATGATTTCAATAAGTACTTAAAATCATGCAATGAGCAAATTGTTGTTTTATCATCTAGTCTTTTGAAGCACTAAATTAATCATTGAACTGTAAAAATGTGAAGGAGGATAAATATTTTGAATCTAAACATTGAATTGTACAAAGGGTCAAGAAGAAAACCATTTCAATGTCAATTGTGAATGTCATGATCAATACCTACTTGAAATTAGAATAAGGAGGTCAAGTGAGTCATCAAATCAAATTATTGCAATTTCACACTTTAAGGTCAATGATCGGTATTAATTGACACCCTAAGGTGGGATCAAATCAAGCACTAAATGATATAAAATAAACAAGTGCAAGAGAGATATTACAAGTGAGTGAGAAAATAATAAGAAATGGGTAAAGGAGGAAATAATTTACAATTGTAACCATACAACCATGAATTGTAGAATCAAATTGAAACACTTGAGTGGACATTAATTCAAAATAAAAACATAATTGATCACATGGTTGATACAATATAGTTGACAAATGATCTTCAACATAAAATATATATGAAGGATCAATTGATTGATGTACTTCATATAAAAGTAAGATAAAGGAAGAATCAAATTGATCGCATAACTAACGTACCATATTCATAAAATAACTTCATACAATGTTGATGCAAGTTGTGACAGAGTGGATCTAATAGAAAATTTTGATGTGACTTGTGACACACAAGGAATTATACAAATGGTTTATGTGGCATGTGATAAAAATGAGATCATGCAAAAGGTTGATGTGACTTGTGATGTGCAATGTATAATGCAGATGGTTGATGCTAAATGTGATACATAAGACTTGATGGATGGTAGAAAAGAAAAATAAAATATGGAGTCTTCCATTCAATTGGTGGAGGAAATATTTATCAAAGATGAGTCCCAAGAAGAAGAACAAAATGATAACAGTAGAAAAAATAAATTCCAAGGTACAAAAGTGTTGGATTACTTAGAGGGGGGGTGAATCAGTAATAGAGCAATTTAATCCTTTTTAACCATATAATCAAAGTGTTATATCAATGAAGCATTATCATACAATAACTGCAAAGTAAATAAGCAATGAAAAAATGAACAAAAATACACATACACAGTACACGAGTGTTTTACGTGGAAACCCAAATCGGCAGAAAACCACAGAACGCCTTTTCTTATATGTCTTGAAGAATTACATTCATTGGAAGCACCAACTTCCTTTTTTTTCCAGCTGCAAATGGAAGGAGGCTACAACCTGAGGGAATATCCAACTCCCAAATTCTCTTTCTACAACCAGAAGGAGGCTACAACCCCCTTATGTTCTCCGGTTACAACCGTAAGGTGGCTACAACCACCTGTCCTTGCCCCGTCCTGCCACCCTGAAGTAGAAGTAGAATGAGAGAACCACTGTCAAGTTGTCACTGTGAGATATACCGCTGTAAAATTGTACCAATAAATCTAAACCATGCATCAACCATGCATCAACCTGTACCTCAACCTATAATCAACCTGTACCATAAACAAGTGCATCAACCATGCACCAACATGTACCAAATAACCTGTAATCAACCTGTACCATAAAAAAGTGCATCAAACCATGTAATAAGTATGTACCAATCATGTGTCAAGTACTCATCAATATGTACCAACATCATCAACTATACACCTCATGTATGTGCCAACTCATCAACTACTTGTCTCAACCATGTACTCAACATGTACCTCAACCAAAAGCCCTCATCAATTTCATCATCCAAATCTAATTTGTAGCTCTGTAATAGACCTGGTGTATATGATCACATTCCTGCAAACCTGCCTTAACATCAACAACAAGAGACTAGCATTTTCATCAAACCTTTCTTTAGTCTCACATGCCTAGTTTTGGATTAGTCAACAACCCTAACTTGAAGTAATCATAACTTTGTACGTGTAATGTATAAAGATCTGAAACTGATACATAATGTTCTCCAGTGTGTTTTATGCAATTCCTCTAGGTGTCACTACTTGGAACCTCTCAGAAAATGATTTATAGAAAAAATGGCATACCTTGTTGAATTATAGATTATTCTAGAGAGAGACCTTGTAGAGTGTGCCCCGCACGGAATATTTGTTGAATTGATATGAAACTTTTACACAACATACATGATATGGTACCCTAACCAAATTTTTTTTTTTCAATGAATTTGGATCTATAATGAAGAAGTTATGACGTTTTTCCCCGAAACACCTATTTTTGAATAGTTTCAGGACTAGCCACAAACCCTATTTTCCACGGAGTGTAACTACAAAAATACAATGACCCACAAGATGAATTTTTTACCATAGATACTTGGATATGTTTTCTCATTGGCATATAAACTTCATGGTATGAATCATTACAAAAAAAACTTTATAGTGAAAATGGTGAGATGACCTGTAAATAACACACCTTAGAAAGCACCATCAAAATAATTTATCCTTCCTTGCATTTCGACCTTCGTTTCTTCACCTTCCCTCAGAATTTCGGCTTAGATATCCTTGGTTACATAAGACACCTATATATATTCAATATGCTCAAGTGTGATTAAAATGAGATAGCCTTGCCTCTTCTTTATACTCTCCAAGTAGCTTCTTTAAAAACATCTTCTAGGTCACTTGGCCCCACTTTCCTTATTTTAGGGTTAACCCACTTCTAATTTCTCCATTAGATTTATTATTGAAATAATTTATTTTGTATTCACTTTGAATTACAATACACTCATTACTTCACTTTATTATTTACCTTTTAAAATCTCTTAAACCACTTTGACTACTTTGACCTTTTGGGGCTTCTAGATGACATATGAGGGTCCTCCAACTTCGTAAGGCCATAACTCTCAAACCGTGAGGAGTTATGTGACGTTCCACATACCACCAGAAATGGAATGACATGTACTATCCATATAGAATACTATTGTCTGAAAATATATCATAATTCCACAAACAAACTTGGGTCCATTACCCAAACATGGGGTCTCCAACTTCTCATGGCCATAGCTCTCTAACCGTGAGGATTTATGTGACGTTCCACATACCACTGGAAATGGAATGACAAAAAATATCCATCTAGGATAGTTTAACTAAAAAATTCGTTGTCCTTCATATCATTATTCCATAATTAATCATGGGTTCTCTTACTCCGCAAAGCGTCTTCTCGTGAGGGCTTTCACCATAAGGGGACCACTTTGGAGTTCATCCATATTTACTTCTTATCAACCATGACAAGACAATAATGAGTTATATTTACACAAAAAAATATTAGGTCCATTACCCAAACCTTTGTGCTGTGAGGCTTTCTTCAAGGGTTGACATCAATGACAAACAACCTTAATCAACAATATCCCCCGCCTTGGCATTGATGGCAACACTCTAATGCAATACTGAAATCATATCACTCATTCTTCCCCTGGAACCATGCCTCTATCCTCTGTATCTGAAAATTTTGCCTATGTCCTCTGCATCTGATAAATCTCTCCCACTTTTTCATCAATCGCAAAGGTATCTTTCCATCCGCGGCTACTCCCCTTGACTGAATTGTCCTCTTATGGTTCTTTCTCATGTACATCTAAGACATATAATATAAGAATTCAAAAAGAATTCAAAAAGAATTCATTTTGGAGTAGAAATAACTCCAAGGCTTTGGCGAAGATATTCAAAGGCTTCCCGTGGAAGTGGTTTTGTAAAGATGTCTGCCACTTGTTCTTTTGTGCCCACATACTCAACTCTGATGTTATTTTCTACAACCTATTCCCATAGAAATTGATACTTGATTGGAATGTGCTTCATCTTGGAGTGCATCAATGGATTTTTTGAGATACTGATGGCACTTGTATTATCAAAATATATTGGAATGGGCTCATCATACTCAACCTGTATATCTGTCAAAGTTTGTTTCATCCAAAGAACCTGTGTACAACATGTTGATGCTGCAATATACTCTGCCTCGGCTATAGATAGAGATACTGATAATTGTTTCTTGCTTAGCCATGATACCAAAAACTCACCTAAGTAGAACGTTGCTCCACTAGTGCTTCGTCAGTCATCAATACAACCTACCCAATCTGTATCTGTGTAGGCAATAAGTGATAGATCTTTTCCTTTTGGATACCTAATACAAAATCTTTTGTTCCTTTGAGATATCTGAAAATCCTCTTTACTTCTAATACATGTGATTCCTTTGGCACTGCTTGAAATCATGCCACCTATCCAACTAATTGCATTACATCTGGTCTGGATGTTGTCACATATAGTAGGTTTCCAATCATTGACCTATATTGCCTCTAATCTGTAGACATCGAATCATCATCTTTTCTCAACTTACAACTGGTTTGCAATCTTCCATTCTGAACCTCTTTAGCATTTCTCTGATACACTTGGTTTGATAAATAAAAATTCCTTGGTTGCTTTGACATATCTGAAGTCCCAGAAAGAAAGATAGTTCTCCAAGTAACAACATTTCAAATTCATTCTGCATGTCTTTTGCAAACTTTTGTCTTAACCTATCATCATCACTACCAAAAAGAATATCATCAACATAAACTTCAATTAATAAAATATTACCTTGACTTACCTTGATGTAGATGTTGTTGTCTACACTTCCTTTTCTGAACCCTGCTTGTTGCAGATACTTATCCATTCTGGAGTACCATGCTCTAGGAGCTTGTTTTAGACCATACAAGGCCTTCTTTAATTTACATACATAGTCAATGTTCTCTAAAAATTGAAATCCTTCTGGTTGTTCAATGTAGACTTCTTCTTCAAGTTCCCCATTCAGAAAAGTTGATTTTACGTCCATCTGATATACTCTAACATTTTTGGAGCATGCATAATCTAAAAGTAAATGGATTTCTTCCATTATGGCAACTGGGGCAAATGTCTCTTCAAAGTCCATTCCTTCATTCTGTGCATATCCTTTACATACCAATCTAGATTTTCCTTGTACCCTGTCCATCTTCATATAATTTATTTCTGAAAATCCATTTTGTGCTGATCACATTATTATTCTTTGGTCTTGGAACCAATTGCCAAGTGTCATTTGTCTCTATTTGATCCAATTCTTCAACCATGGCCTTATTCAAAAATTCATCCTTACTGGCTTCTTCAAAACAGTTTGGTTCAATTGTAGATAAGAGTGCTAGGTGTGTTTTTTCTAGTGAATGGATTGTTCTTCTAGTCTGAACTCCTGCATCTTTGTTTCCAATAATATGATCTGAAGGATGATTCTTATGTACTCGTTTGCTAGGTGTCTTTGGTGATATTTTTTGAACTTTCTCTTCTTCTTCTGTCGGATTCTCTTCATCTTCATCTTCCTCTTCTACTTCTTTTTCATCTTCTTCTTCGAAAAGTTGTTCCATTGATTTGTTTTCTTCTTCCTTTGATTCTGGTCTGCCTGTTTCATCAATTGTTACGTTGATGCTTTCCACAACTTTGTTCAATCTTAGATTGTAACAATTGTACGCTTTCCTTGTACTTGAGTAACCAACAAGTATTCCTTTGTCCACATGAGAGTCAAACTTTCCCATTCTGCCATCTTCTCTTTTGATGTAGCATTTACTTCCAAACACTTTGAAGTGCTTCACATTTGTTGGTATTCCTTTCCATAGCTCGTAGGGAGTTTTATCAGTGTTGTTTCTAAGTATTACTTTGTTTTGAATGTGAACTGTTGTATGCACTACCTGTGTCCAAAATATATCTATCAATTTGGAATCCATTAGCATTGTTCGAGCCATTTTTTGTATTGTCCTGTTCCTTCTTTCAACAACTCCATTCTGTTGAGGTGTCCTAACAACGAAGAATGACCTTTTTATTCCATGACTGCTACAATAGTCCATAAATTCCTTTGAAGTGAACTCTCCTCCATTATCAGATATCAAACATTTGATTCTTGAATCCATCTCATTTTCAACCATTTCCTTGTAGATCTTGAAGTTTTCAAAAGCTTCTGACTTTTTCTTGAGAAAACAAATTGCAGTCATTCTTGTATAATCATCAACTAATAACATAAAGTATTTTTCACCTTTTAAGCCCTTTGTTGTAGTTGGTCCAACAAGATCAATGTGCATAATTTCCAGTGGTATTGTTGTTGAATATTCCTTTGATTTGAACATGGTCTTTGTTTTTTTTCCTTGTTGACAACGCTTGCATAAAGTGTTGGTTGGTTTCGTAATCTAGGGCATTTGTCTGACTGCTTCTCTTTTGCTGAATTTGACAAGGTTATCAAAATGCATGTGACCCATTCTTCTATGCCATAACCAACTTTCATCTTCCTTTCCTAGAAAACACTTTTCATTTCCAATTTCACTTAACACATATATGTTGTTTGAAGTTTGGGCAGCTATACCGACCAATTTCCTTGAACCTTATTTTCTTATCTCACACTTTTCTGAATCGAAAGTAAGTTTATGACCTTGTTCACACACTTGACTCACACTTAGAATATTATGTTTCATATCTTCTACCAGTAGAACATTTTGTACCTTTTCATTCTTGTTACCAATTCAGACTGTGCCTTCTCCAATGATTTTGGATGAATTATCATTTCTGAAGGAGACTAATCCATTTTTTTCTTTTCGTAATGTAAGAAATTTGTCTTTATCACCTTTCATGTGTTTTGAACATCCACTGTCGACATACCAACTGTGTTTCTTCTTCTTAGCTTGTAGATCGACTGTGCATTCTTCATTGTTATATTGATCTTGCTTTCTTATCCATGTCATTTTATGAGGTTCTTGTATGTGACAATTTTTATTTTGTTGAAGTCCTTTAGGAGGGACTATCATTTTGAAATCCTTGGCCATGTGTCCAAAATTGTTACATTTGTAACATTCCACTTCAGTGCTCAAAGATTCAAACCTGTTGTAACTTCTTCTTTGTGTGTCACTAGGTCTCCTTGAATAATCCCTTTGTGTATAACTCTCAAAGTTGTTAATGTTCATGTTGTTAGCTCTGCAATTCACAAATTTATGTCCAAAATTATTACATGCATAAAATAAACCAAAAAATATAGTTTGATAACTGGGAATTGAAGATCTTCTGAAAGGAGGTGCTCTTATGAATCCTTCTTCTTCTTGAGGCCTATCTGTCTATTGTTGATTCTGAAATCTGAATCTTCTTGGTGGAGGAGTGTCCCTATAATATTCTTTGTATATCTTCCTATCCTCTTTGATTTGTTTTGCATAGCTCTTTGGATTTGTTTCTTGTTCTGTTTTTTTGGAGCTTGATCCCTTTTCTGTCTGATTGAATCTAAGTCCAGACTTTTCAAGATGATATTTTTGACTGCTAATAATGTCATCTAGAACTTTTGTTCTATTCTGCATATTTTTCTTTTGAATATCATTTCTTAGTGTGACAAACTCTGCTTCCAAGTTTCCAATGATCTTTTCCTTTTCTTCTAGTTGTTCTTTGAGTGCTTGTTCAATTCCTTTATCTTCTTCTATTTGAACCTTCAATTTTGTGATCATTTGTTCTAGTTATCAAGTGTCCTTTATCTTGTCTAGTTCTTCTTATAGTTTCTTGGTTTTCTTCTTTTCTCTTCTGATAATTTCTATGGCACACATTAATTCTTCTCGATAGTCAACTTTTGCCTCTTCAATTTCTTCTTCAACTTCTTCACATTCTTCTTCGTCTTCTTCATATTCTTCTTCGGAGTCTTCTTTGTCAAAGTCTTTTACTACCATGAATAGAACTCTTCCTATCTCATTGTCACTGACTTCATCTTGATCTAATGATGAGATGTCTTCTTTGGTGTATAATCTTTTCTTGAAAACTTTCTTTCTAGTTATTTTGCCTTTATATGTGTGTTTTCCTTTTGAGTAACCTTCATCATTTATCTTTTTCTTATGAGGACATTAGAAAAATGACCAATACCATCACAATTAAAACAAATTAAACGAAGCTTGCCTCTATACCTACCATTGGTTCCCTTGTTCAGTCTTTTGACGAAGTTGGCCACTTCTTCATCATCTTCTGAGGTGTCACTGCTGCTGCTATATTCTTCTTGTTCCTTTTTCTTTTTCTTTTATCTTTTGGATGCCTTGAAGGTTGCTTCTTTTACATATGGATTTTCCTACTCAGTTCTCATTTCATATGCTGTGAAGATTCCATGCAGTTCGTCCATGCTTATTGAGTCCAGGTCCGATATTTCTTCTAGTGTTGATATCTTAGGGTTGAATCTCATAGGAAGAGATTTTAGTATCTTTTGAACAATTACAGATTCTTCAATTTCTTCTCCCAATCCTATGATTTCATTCACTATTTCATCGACTCGTAATAAGTAGGATATGCTATCTTCATCTTCCTTCATTTTTAGTTGTTCGAACCGACCTCTGTAAGTCTGAAGCTTTGTTACTTTGAGTTTTTTATCTCCTTCATAAATATTTTGAAGCTTGTCTCAAATATCTTTAGCGGATTCACAGGGTGCAAATTTGGTGAATACCGTATCACTGAGACCATTAAAAAGTGCATTTGTGGCTTTAGAATTATTCTCACTAATTTTTATTACTTTGTCATTCGTTGATGGAACTGTTGGTGTTGTGTATCCATATACAATTGATTTCCAAACTTGAAATCCAAGTGCCTGTATATATGTCCTCATCCTTATGCTCCAAAAAGCATACTTTTGTCCATCAAACTGTGGTACTCCATTTTTATATGAGTTGGTACTCTCCATAATCTACCTTTCAGTGGCTAAACTGATTTCTGAAGGAACCTGCTATGATACCAATTGTTGGATTACTGAGAGGGGGGGTGAATCAGTAATAGAGCAATTTAATCCTTTTTAACCATATAATCCAAGTGTTGTATCAATGAATCATTATCATCAAATAACTGCAAAGTAAATAAGAAATGAAAAAATGAACAAACATACACATACACAGTACACCAGTGTTTTACGTAGACACCCAAATTGGGAGAAAACCATAGAACGTTTTTTCTTATATGTCTTGAAGAATTAAATTCATTGGAAGCACCAACTTCATTTTTTTTCCAGCTACAACTGGAAGGAGGCTAGAACCTGAGGGAAGGTCCAACTCCCCAATTCTCTAGCTACAACTAGAAGGAGGCTACAACACCCTATGTTCTCTGGCTACAACTGGAAGGTGGCTACAACCACATGTCCTTGCCCCGTCCTACCACCCTGAAGTAGAAGTAGAATGATGGAACCATTTTCAACCCGTCACTATGATATATACCTCAACCTATAATCAACCTATACCATAAACAAGTGCATCAACCATGCACCAACCTGTACCAAATAACCTGTAATCAACTTGTACCATAAACAAGTGCATCCAACCATGTACCAAGTATGTACCAATCATTTTTCAACTACTCATCAACTATTACTCATCAATATGTACCAACATCATCAACTATACACCTCATGTATGTGCCAACTCATCAACTACTTGTCTCAACCATGTACCTCAACCAAAATCCCTCATCAATTTCATCATCCAAATCGGATTTGTATATCTGTAATATACCTGGTGTATATGATCACATTCCTGAAAACCTTCCTTAACTTCAACAACAAGAGACTAGCATTTTCATCAAGCTTTTCTTTAGTCTCACATGCCTAGTTTTGGATTAGTCAACAACCCTAACTTGAAGTAATCATAACTTTGTACCTGTAATGTATAAATATATGAAACCGATACACAATGTTTTTCAGTGTGTTTTGTGAAATTCCTCTAGGTTTCATTACTTGGAACCTCCCATAAAAGGCGTTATAGAAAAAATGCCATACCTTGTTGAATTTTGGCTTATTCTAGAGAATGACCTTGTAGAGCATGCCCCACACATAATATTTGTTGAAATGATCTGAAATTTCTAAAAATAATAATAGAGATTGTACCCTAACCAACACATTTTTTTCCCTGAATTTGGATCTGTTATGAAGAAGTTATGATGTTTTTACCCGAAACACATGTTTTTGACTAGTTTCAGGACTAGTCACAAACCCTATTTTCCACGGAGTGTAACTCCAAAAATACAATGAACCACAAGATGAATTTGTTACCACAGATAATTGGATATGTTTTCTCAATGGAATAGAAATTTCATGGTCTGAATCATTATATAAATATATATATATAGAAAATGGTGAGATGACCTGTAAATAACATACCTTA
>ML798198.1:334973-349189 GCA_009831015.1 Picea engelmannii
TGTAAAAGAATTTCTCAGAAGCTCATAAATAATACAAATCCCTCTCTAACTGGTTTTCCCCTTGTGGGTTTTTCCAGGGTCGAAGTTAGACCAAAAATATATGTGTCTAATATTCTCTGAGTTTTGCATATTGATGATATTTAATTTCTGCATTGAAAATGATGTTCATTATCCTCATGTTTCAGTTCTGAAATTTATTTTCAGTTCAGAAATTTATTTTCTGTTAAGTTTTTAGATGCTGAAACACCGCTGTGCTGATGCTGAAACACCGCTATGCTGATGCTGAAACACCGCGGAGCAGATGCTGAAACACCACGGCTGTAGCATATGCTGATGTTGAAACACCGCGGAGCAGATGCTGAAACACCACGGCTGTAGCATATGTTGAAACAGTGCTGAAACTAAATATAGCATTTAAATTTGACTGAAAAATCAGCGAGACTGAAACTGGGTGGGATTTTGAAAAATTAACATATATATATATATATATATATATATATATATATATATATATTTAATAGTAAAACATAAAAAAATAAAAATAAAGCATGCTCCATAATCACCAATCCATACATTGAGGAGTTGAACTAACCTGACGGCAATGATAACCTGAAATTTTTCTCTGTGGAATATCTGTGGAAAGTCCAAAAATGTTTCTTCCAGGCAAGTGATCTCAATCGAAGAGTATTTTTCGGGGAAAGATCAGAGATAGAAGGATTTGGTCCATTGACCATACCAGATCCACAACAAATGTATCCCAATCAATCTGGCGTTCAAAACATTAGTGCCCATTGTGGAAAAATCGAAGTCCTGACTGAGAATGCATCATTTGTTA
Source organism: Picea engelmannii (assembly GCA_009831015.1). Lineage (NCBI taxonomy): Eukaryota > Viridiplantae > Streptophyta > Pinopsida > Pinales > Pinaceae > Picea > Picea engelmannii. Next base: position 335,809 of record ML798198.1, read on the forward strand.
AAAACATACTCGAGCATATCATTTTTAATTTTGGGGAGTGAAACAGCCTAACACGGAGGCTGACAGTCTGGAAATGATATCGCCGAGAAGATCGCTGCAAATCACATTAATATAACCAAATCGGATTTAGTCTTGCAACCTCTAGTAGAAAAAATTATGTATTTGGTTGGTATCGAAGATACTACGAGGAGATAAACATAAATCTTAAAACCGGAGTTCAGGGATATGATGAGAAAAAAAACGGATCTTCTTACCTCATTGATCCCTCTCGTCATGCACTTACTGTAACACCCTGTTTTCCCCATCCTATAAAAATAACTATACTAGCCAAGAACTATGGAAAACCCAAAGATGTAAATAATGTTATGAATATATGTTGCAGGACTACTGGGAGGCAGATGTGCTGAAAAGAGACCATGATGGTTGATGAAAGGTGGTGGAAGGCACCTGGAATGGTGGCGTTAACTTCCAATGAAACCAATACCATATTTTGTCTTCACTGGCTCGAAGATCAAGAGCGGCTCGTTGGCCCCGAAATGAATGACTCACCAAGTTGGTAGGTGAAGAGGCTCCTCATGAGTTAATGAGGGATGGGGGGTGAACTGCCCATCCGTGGAAGCCTCAGACCTGACCACCGTAGGGACGTTCATGCCACACGCAACCTCGCCGGAAAAGAAAAGGAAGGAAAGGGGTGTGGAAGGGGACAGACGCGACATAGATCGCAAGAGGGGAGAAATCAGAAGGACTCTGGAAAAATTTACAGAGTGAATGATGAGAAGAGAAGGAGGAGAGTAACCTTCATTCTCGACTTCTGACGAACATAGACTTAGTCTCACAGCATCGTGGTCTAGCTCGGGGGTGGCTAGTGGTAAATCCATTCAGAGTCGTTGAGCCTATGGTTGGGTGGAAACGAGCACCCTCCTAGCAGTTGCATCACACCTGGTGTTGTTCTGATAAGTGTTTTATATCTTGTATCTATAATTGAATACCCTAAAATGTATGCTCATGGTTTGTAATATTATATATGATTTCTGTGTAGAAATGTTTGTATGGTGTTGTGATCGGGAATGGTGGTTGCATGCTTATATTGGAATAACCACATGCAACTTACGTATATATATATTGAACAAGCCTGCTCTCGGGAGATTTGTCCCTTCATTTGTCTTACATGATGCCTTGGATAGATTTTTCTGACAAAGGCCCCCTTTCGGGATCACTCCCTTACTTTCCAGAAGACCTTTCAGTCTGGTCTTCAAACCTGGTGAAATTGTCTTGAGGACCCAAAGGAGGATTTTATATTTTAAGTCTTAAAACCCCGCACGAGAGAGAATGGTCCTCATAGAGTGTGACTTTTCAGCATTTCGATACCCAGAATACCCAAGGGTGAGTTCCCTTGTACTCGCAAGTCCCGAAACCCTGACTTGCAAAATCCTGAAATAATAGAGTGTGACTTTTCGGCATTTCGGTACCCGGAATACCCAAGGGTGAGTTCCCTTGTACTCGCAAGTCCCGAAACACCGACTTGTGAAATCCCAAAATAATAGAGTGTGACTTTTTGGCATTTCAGTACCCGAAATACCCAAGGGAAAGTTCCCTTGTACTTCCAAGTCCCAAAACCCCGACTTGCGAAATCCTGAAATAAGGCATTTCGATACCCGGAATACCCAAGGGTGAGTTCCCTTGCACTCGCAAGTCCCGAAACCTCGACTTGCGAAATCCCAAAATAATAGAGTATGACTTTTCGTCATTTCGGTACCCAGAATACCCAAGGGTGAGTTCCCTTGTACTCGCAAGTCCCAAAACCCTGACTTGCGAAATCCTGAAATAATAGAGTGTGACTTTTCATCATTTCGGTACCTGGAATACCCAAGGGAAAGTTCCCTTGTACTTGCAAGTTCTGAAACCCCAACTAGAGAATTCCCGAAATAATAGAGTGACTTTTCGGCATTTTGGTACCCGGAATACCCAAGGGCGAGTTCCCTTGTATTCGCAATTCCCGAAACCCCAACTTGCGAAATCCCAAAATGGCTTAGCATGTATAGACTTGGTGCTTCAGCGTTTCAGTACCCGGGATTCCCTTTGGTCAGTTTTTCCCTTTCGTCGTCAGACGCGAAATCCCGACGGATGAAACCCCGATAAGGTTTAGCATGTTTAGAATTTGGTGCTTTGAAGTTTCAGCTCCCGAGAAATCTAGGTGTGAGACCTCCTGATTGCACACATCATGAAGCCTCGAATCATGAAATCCTGACTTGCGAAAGCCCAAATTAATAACAACGTTGATAAGATACGGTGTTTCGGTGTTTCAGCACCTGGGACACCTAGGGGCAAGCTCTCTTGTGCTCGCATATCCCGAAAACCCAGTTTGCAAACTCCCGAAATAGACTGAGGGATATAGATAGATAGATAGATAGATAGATAGATATGTATGTAGGTTTCGGAGTTCATATTCCGGGAAACCTAGGCACGAGACCTCCTATCGTCGCATGTCCCGAAATTTTGGTATGCGAAATCCCGAAGGGTAGAGTACCAGGTCTTAATCCGAGTTGATGTTAATCTCGATAAGAGGTTAAACCTGTTTCGGGTTTTGGCCCTTCGAAAGACAAGAGAGTATAGGGGAATTCTTGCATCACGACTCCTCGGATCGCGATAGCAGAAGTGCCCTCTCGGTAAGGGTGGTGGGCATAACCATGGTCATATGAGGGACTTTAAAAGGAAAGAAAGCCAAATTTTTCTAGCCCGGGGTGGGTGTGTTACAAATTGGTATCAGAGCATGGTTACAACACTTGGCCTACTTGGGCTCGTGAACGGGTTGCGCAGAGACTCCATTCGGAGTACTATTAAAAGGAGTAACTCCTTATCTTGACCCCCTCAATTAAAAGTCGAAGTTAAGAATGAAAACTCCTATTATGTGTGTGCATGAGAAAAATATGAATTATGTATTAGTTATAAATGAATATAAACATTGACTAACAACCAACGTTTTTCCTTTTTGCATGCAAGCAGAAGATCAACCACGGGAAATTGTAGACGTATAGAATGGTGACTCACCAAGAGGTGGGGGAAGGCTCCCACAGTATAGACGAAGATTCTGACGAAAGGAGGACCGTAGGGACCCCTCCATATCTAGCCGAGACTGTAAGGAGCCCCATGGTCGAATTATAAAGCTGCAAGGTTGACAATGAGAGGATGATGAAAGAATAAGAGAAGCAAACAAAAATTAACGTAGTTTTACTGCAGAGCTTATCTGACCTACAAAGACAAATGCAGCATGAACCTGAGGAACAAAAACATGGTCATATTAGTAGCCACACTGAGAGGAGCACCTCGAAAAAGGTCCATCCTAGAGGTAAAGGACAAGCGGCGGACAATTCCTCTGGGAAGGAAGCTGGAGGTTCAGAGGGCTCTTCTAGCAGCAGAACTAGTACTTATTCCCAGAAAAGACAGAAGAAGCAAAAGCTTTCCAAGGGTCATAAATTCGAAGAATTCAGGAAGGCCAAACCACCCTCCTTCGATGGTGAAATAAAGAAGGGAGAGGAAGCAGAGGCCTGGCTACCTAGACTAAAGAAGTATTTCAGAGTCCATGACTTCTCAGAAAATTTGAAGGCCCAAGTGGCCACCTTCAACTTGAACGAAAAGGCTTCCATTTGGTGGGAATACCTTAAGAATGTGAAAGGGGTTCTCAAAGAGGACCTGTCTTGGGAAAGATTTGAGAAATACTTCCAGAAGATGTATCTGTCAGAAAAATATTTCGACGAAAAGACTAAAGAATTCTATGAACTCAAACTGGGGCAACTCACTATAGAGGAATATGTCAGCAGATTCTTTGAGTTGTTGAGGTATGTTCCTTATATAAAAGAAGAAAAGGCAAAGGTGCAACGTTTCATCAGCGGACTACCTAAGGACTATCAGAACATAATTGAATTCGATGAGCCAAATACCCTAGAAGGCACTATCCGAAAGGAAAGATATTTTCATGAACATCTTGGACATCGGACAGAACCTCGCGAAGGATGGAAACCGAAGAATAATTCAGGATTTCAGAGAAAGGGGATTAAATCCCCAAGATTTAAGAACTATAAGAAGAACTCAAGGATGAGCTTCCCAGCCCACAGTGTACACCAACAGAACTTTCCCTCCTTGAGCGAAACTAAAACTTATGGATCTGTACCAGTGAAGGTTGATAACCCAAAGAGATAACCTTTGAAATGTTGGGGTTGCAGAGTAGAACATCTACTGAAAGACTGTCCACACCGACAAAAAAATAGTCGGAGAATTTACAGCATCCAGGAAGCTACCACCGTTAATGACGTGGCCAGGAGTGTGCCACAAATTTATGAAGCCTTGGATAATAACCAAGCCGACCACCAAGCTTCAGTGGTGGAAATAGAAGGTATGATTTCCAACCATCTAGTGTCTATTCTGATTGACCTTGGTTCAAACTTGAGTTATATAGCCCCTAAGGATGTGGATAAGTGTAAACTAAAGCCCCATAAACCTACCAATCCATGGTTGGTATAGTTAGCCACTGGCACCAAAAGAAGGGTAGCGTAGGTCATACCAGCCTACCAATTAATGTTAGGTGAATTCCCCACCCAACCAACCCTTAACATATTACCCCTGGGATCGTATGATTTGTTGATTGGTATGGACTAGCTAGCCGCCCATAAAGGCAGATTGGACTATTACCATAAAACCTTAGAATGTGTAAGTAAAGAAGGAAAAAGGATAACCCTTCAAGGGATCCGAAAACCTGTCTCGATGAGACAAATATCAGCTCTACAAATGAGAAGGTATTGTCGAAAAGGATGTCCCCTATATGCAATACAGGTGTTGAAAACAATCGAAGACAACAAACCAAGCCTTGAAGACCACCCTACCTTGAGAGAATATAGAGATGTATTTCTGGAAGAGGTATCAGGTCTACCTCTGAGAAGGGACATTTACTTCTCGATAGAACTTGCACCGGGATTGGTGCCGGTGTCTAGGACACCCTACCGGATGAGCACACCTGAACTAGTTGAACTCAAATTGCAATTGAGAGAAATGATGGATAAGGGATATATCCGTCCTAGCGTGTCTCCATGGGGAGCACCCTTCCTATTTGTGAAAAAGAAGGACGGTACCCTTAGGCTATGTATAGATTATCGACAACTCAATAAGGTAATCATAAAGAACAAGTACCCCTTGCCCAGGATCGATGACCTATTCGATCAATTGGGGGTGCGTCTATTTTCTCAAAGATTGACTTGAGGTCAGGATACTATCAAGTCTAAATCAAGGGTGAAGACATCCATAAAATTTCCTTCTGGACGAGGTATGGTCACTATGAGTTTTTGGTAGTGCCATTTGGGTTAACCAATGCCTCTGCCACTTTCATGTGCTTGATGAACAATGTACTCAGCAAATTCCTAGACAAATCTGTGTTGGTTTTTATTGACGATATATTAATTTACTCCAAGAGTGGAGAAGAGCATGAAGAGCATCTTATGTTTGTGTTGCAAGTTCTAAGAGAACATCAGCTCTATGCCAAATTCAACAAATGTGAATTCTTCCAGAAGCAAATGCATTACTTAGGCCATGTCCTATCTGAAGAAGGAGTAGCAGTAGACCCTGACAAAATCAGGTCTATCATGGAATGGCCTACCCCAAAGGACGTTTCAGATATCAGATCCCTTATGGGATTAGCAGGATACTATAGGAGATTTATAAAAGAATTTTCCAAGATTGGTTGTCCAATCACTTCCCTCCAGAAAAAGGGGACAAAATTCACATGCACACAAAAATGCGAAGAAAGATTTCGAACCCTGAAACATCTACTGACCCATGCACCCGTGTTGAAGATCGTTGATCCCAAAGCCGACTTCCTCGTGTGCACAAATGCCTATAAGGAAGGGCTCAGAGGAGTCCTTATGAAAGGAGGAAGTGTGGTATTCTATGAATCTCGAAAATTGAATGAGCACGAAGTCAACTATGTGACCCATGACCTAGAGTTGGCTGCCATAGTGCACGCCTTGAAAATGTGGAGGCATTACCTCCTGGGAAGAAAATTTGTACTTATGACAGACCACTATGGATTTTGATATATGTTTGACCAACCAAATCTCAATGCCATACAAGCTAGGTGGATGGCCCTCCTTAGCGAGTTTGATTTTGAAATCAAACATATTAAGGGAAAGGAGAATAGGGTGGTTGATGCACTTAGAAGAAGCATGAAAACAATTCACCTGGCCGTGGTGAGCACCTGCGAGACGGATGTCAAGGAAAGAGTCAGAAATGCACAAGAGACAGACACATTCTTCCAGACCGTGACCTCATACCTGCAGCAAGAACCCATAAGGATAAAGTATGGAGGCTACCAGATGATGGAAGGAGGTCTGGTCACATACAAAAACATATTGTATATTCCTGATTGTGACGACTTGAAGAGGTTCATAATGGATGAACTGCACAAAAGACCCTATACTGGCCATCCAAGATACCAGAAGATGATCACGGTCACCAGGAAAAAATTCTATTGGCTTGGACTGAAGAAAGACGTAGCTGAGTACCTAGCCAAATGCATAGAATGCCAACAGGTAAAAGCAGAACACCGACACCCAGCAGGGTTATTGAAACCTCTACCAATTCTAGAATGGAAATGGGAAACCATCTCCATTGATTTCATGACCGGATTACCAACCTCGACCAAACAAAATGACACCATCATGGTGGTGGTGGATAAATTGAGAAAGTCCGCTCATTTTATCCCCGTCAAGTCGAATTGCAAGGCAATAGACATCGCTCAGGTATTCATGAAAGAGATATTTAGACTGCATGGTATGCCGAAGGAGATCGTGTCTGATAGAGACACAAAATTCACTTCCAACTTTTGGAAATCACTGATGGTGGGTTTAGAGACCAAGTTGTTGTTTAGCACCACCTATCACCCTCAAATCGATGGGCAGACGGAAAGAGTGAACCAAATACTATAAGACATGTTAAGAATGCATGTAATGCATCAACCCAAGAAGTGGTAAAACTACCTGCCATTGGTAGAATTTGCCTACAATAATGGCTACCAAGAATCCTTAAAGATGAGTCCCTTCAAAGTCCTCTATGGTAGGCCGTGCAACACTCTTGTCAGTTGGAGTAATCCCGTAAACATAATTTCTTTTGGACCCGACATGTTGAAATAAATAGAACAACAAGTGACTCAGATAAAACAAAACCCGAAGGTCGCTCAGAACTGACAGAAAAGCTACGCCGACCAAAAGAGAACTCCAAGAGAGTTCAAGACAGGAGACCACGTATATCTCAGAGTTAAGCCCAGGAAGAGTTCCCTGAAAATGGGAGCTTGTGCCAAGTAAGCACCTTGGTATTGTGGACTCTTTGAGGTCCTAGATAGAGTGGGACTTGTAGCCTATAGGCTAACACTTCCTCCCACAGTAAAAGCACATAATTGTTTCCATGTTTCATTATTAAAGAAATATGTACATGATTATAATCATATAATTGACTGGTCTGTGATCTAGGTGGAACCGGAGGGAGAATTCCTATCAGAACCTCAATGCATACTGGACAGAAAGGAAACCTCACTCCGGAACCAAACCATTGCATAGGTCAAGGTGCAGTGGATACATTTTGGCCCAGATGAGGCTACATGGGAAATGGAGGATGCCATGAAACATGCATATCCAGTTTTGTTTACCTATGTACATACATTTCATATTGATAGATAGAACATCGAGGACAATGTTCCTTTAAGGGGGAGGGAATTGTAACACCCTGTTTCCCCCATCCTGTAAAAATAACTATACTGGCCAAGAACTATGGCAAACCCAAAGATGTAAATAATGTTATGAATATATGTTGCAACACGGCTGGGAGGGGGATGTGCTGAAAAGAGATCATGATGGCTAATGAAAGGTGGTGGAAGGCACTTGGAATGGTGGTGTTAACTTCCACCGAAACCAATACCGTATTTGGTCTTCACTGGCCCGAAGATCAAGAGCGTTTCGCTGGCCCCGAAATGAATGACTCGCCAAGTTGGTCGGTGAAGAGGCTCCTCATGAGTTAATGAGGGATGGGGGGTGAACCGCCCATCCGTGGAAGCCTCAAACCTGACCACTGCGGGGAAGTTCCTGCCACACGTAACCTCGCCGAAAAAGAAAAGGCAGGAAAGAGGTGTGGAAGGGGACAAACGCGACATAGATCACAAGAGGGGAGAAATCAGAAGGACTCTGGAAAAAATTACAGAGTGAATGATGAGCAGAAAAGGAGGAGAGTAACCTTCATTCTCGACTTCTGATGAACAGAGAATTAGTCTCACAACATCGTGGTCTAGCTCAGGGGTCGCTAGTAGTAAATCCATTCAAAGTCATTGAGCCTATGGTTAGGTGGAAACGAGCACCCTCCCAGCAGTTGCATCACACCTGGTGTTGTTCTGATAAGTGTTTTATATCTTGTATCTATAATTGAATACCCTAAAATGTATGCTCATGGTTTGTAATATTATAGATGATTTCTGTGTAGAAATGTTTGTATGGTGTTGTGATCGGGAATGGTGGTTGCATGCTTATATTGGAATAACCACATGCGACTTACGTATATATATATATATATTGAACAAGCTCGCTCTCAGGAGATGTGTCCCTTCATTTGTCTTACATGATGCCTTGGATAGATTTCTCCCACAAAGGCCCCCTTTCAGGATCGCTCCCTTACTTTCCAGAAGACCTTTCGGTCTGGTCTTCAAACCTAGTGAAATTTGCTTGAGGACTCGAAGGAGGATTTTATATTTTAAGTCTTAAAACCCTGAACGAGAGAGAATGGTCCTCATAGAGTGTGACTTTTCGGCATTTCGGTACCCATAATACCCAAGGGCGAGTTCCATTGTACTCGTAAATCCCAGAACCCCGACTTGTGAAATCACGAAATAATAGAGTGTGACTTTTCGGCATTTCGGTACCCAGAATACCCAAGGGCATGTTCCCTTGTACTCGCAAGTCCCGAAACCCCGACTTGCGAAATCTCGAAATAATAGTGTGACTTTTCAGCATTTTGGTACCTGGAATACCCAAGGGCGAGTTCCCTTGTACTCGCAAGTCTCGAAACCTTGACTTGCGAAATCTCGAAACTCCCGAAACTCCGAAGTCTCGAAACCCCGAAGTCCCGAAACTCCCGAAATAGACTGAGCGATATATATATATATATATATATATATATATATATATATATATGTATATATATATATGTATGTAGGTTTCAGAGTTTCGTCTCCTGGGAAACTCATGCGCGAGACCTCCTGTCGTCGCATGTCCCGAAATTTCGGTATGCAAAATCCCGAAGGGTAGAGTACCAGGGCTTAATCCGAGTTGTTGTTAATCTCTATAAGCGGTTAAACCCGTTTTGGGTTTCGGCCCTTCGAAAGACAAGAGAGTACGGGGGAATGATTTCATCACGACTCCGTGGATCGCGATAGTAGAAGTGCCCTCTCGGTAAGGGCGGTGGGCATAACCACAGTCATATCAGGGACTTTAAAAGGAAAGAAAGACAAAATTTTCTAGCCTGGGGTGGGTGTGTTACACTTACCTGCGCATTCCTTTAATCATTTATTCCAGCAAGGTTTTTGGAGCATGTGCCTTCATTTCGTCCAAATTTTCCATTCGATCTGCGTACTAATCACATGCAATTGCATTCAAAATTTTATTATTGTTTTTTTTTTTTGTTGCAGGTTGCTACAGGGGTGTAACAACAAACTTCAGAGACACTTTTCTCACAAACTGTATATTGGATTCGGCTGGAATTTTGTGGGCAGGTTACTATGGTCCCAATACGTCTGCACGAAAATAATCAGAGCCATCCAATGCACGGATCTTGAGATATCAAAGAAATGGATGGAAGTGATGATGTTGATTTTCTCGAAAACCGTGTACTGGGTTTGGCTGAAATTTTGTTGGAAGGTTCCTATGGTCCCAATACTTCTGCACACAAAAAATCAGAGCCATCTGATGCACGGATCCCAAGATATCATAGAAATGGCTGAAGGTGAGTATATTGATTTTCTTAGAAACCGTGTACTACGTTGGCCTAAACTTTACTGGGTTTTTTTATCATAACATCATGCACTTCCAGTCCAAAACTCACAAGAACCCAGATCCCGGTTTGTGAGATATCTTCAGTTTAATTTCTGCATTTTTTCTTCATAATTTGTGTTTTACTCTTTTTTATTTTTGTTTTATTGTTTTGTTTGCAGATTGAAGGATAGAGGAAGAAATTTCATATATTTTTTCTTTTTATGTTTTAAAAAAATAAAGAACTTTTAAAAATTCAATGCAAAACTTATTAAAAAAAAAATTGTGAGCAAATGGAACAAACTTATTGGAAATTATAGACGAAAAATATATTAGGCAAATTTTTTTTTTTTATCATCAAAAATTAAAATTCTTCCTGAAATCAATTTAGTCATCCTACTTTCTGATCCTCGCGATTGCACGAAGTGCGGAGGAGAGCATACTTATTCGAAACAAATAAAAAACTTGAAAACAAAATCCTACCTACTCTATGCTAATTAGATTTAACAATTAGTGACGTGTAATTAAACTTCCAGTGTATCCATTCACGCAACAGTAATAAAAATATGTTGTCTTTCAATTTCGAAAATGATAATGGAAAATATGTATGCACGTGTGAAATTACCGGTTGAAACTGTAAATTAAAAAAAGAAAAAGAAAAACTAAATGAATCTAACCTAATACTTTCTTGAAACCAACGTTCGATCAGGCTTTCGTAGGTGTAATTTGTCTTACTCAAATCATGTTGCATCTCCTCATTGTCCTCCTCGACCTCTTGCGCACCTAATGCTTCTTCATTAAATGTGCAAGGTCCTTTGTATGTTGATTCTTCGTTCGCCTCGGGAGGAGTGAATAAGCTTTCGACTGCTATCGAGATCTCTTCTTCTAGAGAAGAGAAAACCCCGACTTTTGCTAGGATCTAAGTAAGTTGTTTCAAGCTTAAATTCATTGTTAAGTCATGTTAAAAAAAGATTCTTATGGCACCCAAAACTCAAATGAAAAAAAACTTGAAAGAAAACACTCTTACTGAAATGGAAAATAATTACTCTTCACAATTGCGGAAATTAAAACGTTCTTGATAGTTGGTAGGCACAGTGAGGAATATACACTAAAGCATCTCTATGACCCTTAGAACCAACACATGTAGATCACACTTGCAGAATTGAAATTTACACTAACTTGCAGGAATTGAAATTTACACTACCCTACATGTCCTTACCCATATGTCACCTCAGAGTTAGGAGCATGTCTAATCACACTTTCATGAAAAGGAAATTTAAACTACCACACTTGCAGGAATTGACATTTACACTACCCTACATGTCCTTACCCATATGTCACCTCAGAGTTAGGAGCATGTCTAATCACACTTGCATGAAAAAGAAATTTAAACTACCACACTTGTAGGAATTGACATTTACACTACCCTACATGTCCTTACCCATATGTCACCTCAGAGTTAGGAGCATGTGTAATCACACTTGCATGAAAAATAAATTTAAACTACCAAACTTGCAGGAATTGAAATTTACACTACGCTACCTATCCTTACCCATATGTCACCTCAGAGTTAGGAGCATGTCTAATTACAGTTGCATGAAAAATAAATCTAAACTCCAATCCATCGTGCTTCCCCGTCAATGGTGCCAAAATGTTGGGCTCTAAAGATGTCCTAAAAACAACCTCTATGCATCAACCAAAGGTAGGTGCTGGCACAAGCATTTTACTTGTCGCCTACGTAGGTTGTTACCTTCCGTTTTCAATACCCATCCTCCAGATATGCAACACTTGTAAAGGAACAACAATCGTAAAGGGAACGACAATTGTTCTATTCAAAGGAACAACAATCATAAAAGAAACAACCGTTTTTCTATTCAAAGGAACAACACGACCTGCAAAAGGAACAACAATCGGAACAAAAGGAACAACAGTCGTTACATTGGGCCGAACTAATGTTGAATTAATTGCATTTTAGTATTTACCCAACTTATCTAATTTGTCAACCCGGGGTTCATAAACTGACAAAGCACATGCAAAGTATATGCAAGATTGAAGCCGGACTAATCTAATCTAATGTTTAAGCTACAACTGAAATTGAATCATTAATCTAACACACGACTTGGAATTGAATTAATCTAGTTGCGTAAATGAAATTAATGTAGGAATGAGAAATTGCATGAAGGAATTAATCTAGAAATGGAGAACTACATGAAGGAACAACAACTACAACATGTGAAGAGTTAAATAACACAACACCATATGTGAGCTCATGCCAATGAAGCAATCTTCTATTACAATAACCAAATCAATCTTCATAACAAAATAATAAAAGAATGAAAACCAAAACCATGAATCAAAGCTAAGAATCCCTTTCTCTTTCGAATCCTAATGACTACTCTAATTCTGTACTTACAACTAATTGAATTCTAATTGCTCATAATTGAATAATCTAATTGAATCCTCATGAAGAGAGATCACTCTCTTTTATACATGAGAACCTTGAAGATAAGATAACCATATCATTATTACAGATCCACTTTTCTCTCAACCTATTTCCCATTATTACAAAATATAATCCCTTTAAATCCTCACACATATCTCTCATATATCTTAGATAAGATATTCCAACCAAATCTCCATGATCTTCTCCTTGGAATGGGCTTGAATTATCTCCTCAAATACTGAAATGGTGGAGGAAGTATTCGAGAAGTCATTTGAATTAATCCTTCACATATTCCTACACATTACAAAGCTCACACATATTTGAGATATATATGAAAACATGTTGATTTTCTAACATTTAATCACAAATTCCTTTTAAATACTAAAGTGAATAAAGTGGAGAACAATAAGGTGAAACCCAAGTATATTTATGGAAATGATATCGTGAAAGGTTAATGGGGCGATGAAATGTGGAGAATTATGAAGGGAAAGGTGGATGAGAATAGGACATTTCTGAGCCCCAGCAAATCCCTTCAACCAACTTCAACTAAATTATCACCTTGCACTTGACAGGGGGGATATTAGATATCAATGATGAGGATAGTCAGGCTTCAAGTTTTGAAGTTTTATCACAATAAAAAATAAATCAACATTTAATAATTCCACTATAGCAACTAGTCTCCTCAAATCAATCAAATCAACTATCAGGATGCTAATCGATAGAATGTAAATGCTTATACATGAAAGTTGTTCACTTCTAGATGAATTATTCAATATACAAATATTGACAATTTTTCAGGGATATCTTCAACGAAGGTCAATTGAGAAATTGACGCAACCCGCCCCTCACCGAGCAAGTCGCTCCACCAGGACCTCCTAATTCTCAC
>ML798198.1:363408-384611 GCA_009831015.1 Picea engelmannii
GGTTTTGTTGAGAGATGTGGAGCTCAAATGGAGTCAATGTTGAGATGCAACTGACGGTCAGGTTACAAGTTGTGGAACTTGGTGCGACGTTGGTCAACCTTACCATTCATAAAATTTTATGTAATGTGTGCGACGCAAGACTATTTTTATGAGAAAGAATAAAGAAGAAGATCTTTGTGGGCGTAGCTCGAGGGGGTGAACCACAGTAAAATCATGTGTTGCAATGTGTCTAAATGCGTTTTTTTTTTTTTTTTTCTGCAATTATAAATGAATGGTTAGATGAATGTATATGTTAGGGTTTATTTGCAACGCGCACTAAAATGAGTATGCATAATGGACAATGTTGAATGATTAATTTGATGAATGTTATGGTAAAATGAATGTTAAAGTAGATCAATCATAAAATAACATCCCCAATCCCTTCCATGATTTCACACATCTGCATCCTATAGTCACCCATAAACCATCTCGGGTGAGACTGTGTAATGCACTATGTGCATGGTGTAGCCTTCTGGCTTACCAGAAGGGTCGATGGTGAAAAGGGTTTTGTTGGAGAACTAAGGTAGAACCCGAGTCAACCCATATATCCAAAAAATGTTTTTGTTTCCAATTGGAACTCAGAAGGACATCCTGGAAGGGGTTTGGTGAAGAATATGCAGTGGTATAAAGGGATGTTCAGGCCATGGAATCCTATGAAGAAAGATATTGAAAGATGGTTAGAGAAAAAGAAGTTGGAATTCACATAGAAGGATAATAAGGGTTCTGGGTACACACTGTGCCAGTATCTGCAGAGGTATGTGTTTACTGATTTTCATGAAGCATATATATTTTTTTCTTTCTAGATTTATTATAGGAATGGTTATTGAGGTTGAAGGATACCCATCCAACTAATCAGATTAGGCCAAAAGAGTGGACTGCTGAAAATATTACGTGAATGGAAAGGGTTAATTACAAATTCATGCACGCAGTAGATTTCTAGTTAGACAATATTACTGTAGGGTTTATCATTGAGTTCACAGTAGATACAATGAAGTCATATACTTCTACAGTGAAGGATTTCTTGAAGGGACCCATAGGGAGGTACATCAGGTCACTTTACACATCGATCAAGATATTATTACATGATAAAGACGTGATGACCATGGAATCATAAAAATACATCACTTTGCACGCATGGGGGAGTTGGGGGAAGCACTAAGGAAGATCTAATAAATGGAGAGAGATATAGAGAGTAGCCAGAAGAAGGAAGAAATGGACCCCGTCATGATGGATGATGAACATGCCAGGGAAATAATAAGGAAAGTAGGTGTGACATGCAGCAGACGACCCTACCAGTATAGGATGAATAGTAAGAAGAGGGCAGTAGTCGAGCGAGAGGGCTTGTGTTGGATTATTGAGAGGGGGGGTGAACCAGTAATAGAGAAATTTAATCCTTTTTAACCATATAATGCAAGTGTTATATTAGTGTAGCATTATCATACAATAATTGAAGAGTAAATAAACAATGAAAAAATGAGCAATCATACACATACAAAGTACACCAGTGTTTTTACGTGGAAACCCAAAGCGAGAGAAAAAAACATAATTTTGTTTCTTATATTTCTTGAAGAATTACATTCATTGGACACACCAACTTCCTTTTTTTTCCAGCTGCAACTGGAAGGAGGCTCCAACCCCCTAGTTTCTCAGGCTACAACTTGAGGGAAGCTCCAAATTGCCAATTCTTTGGCTACAACCAGAAGGAGGCTACAACCCCCTAAGTTCTTCAGCTACAACCGGAAGGTTGCTACAACCCCCTGTCCTTGCCCCATACAACCTCCTTGAAATATAAATGTCAAATGTAGACAACTTGTCATTGTCACTGAATCAACCACTGCCAATGTCAACCTTTCACTGTCAATCTATACCGATAACCTGTAACAACCTATACCAATCAACCTGGACCAAACAACCTGTACACTTGAACTAACATGTACCATGCATCAACCATGCATCAACCTTAATTCATCAAGATGTACCAACATCATCAAATATACACCTCATGTATGTCCCAACTCATCAACTATACATCTCATGTATATGCCAACTCATCAACTACTTGTCTCAACCATGTACCCAACATGTACCTCAACCATATACCAAAGACATACACAAATATAACCATCAAAAGTTATCTAACAATTTATCACTCTATCCATAAACCAAATACCATAAAACATTACATCAAACCATGTGACACAACCTCACTGTTATGTCGCCTCAAGCTAAACCAACAACTTCTGAAACACATCACAATCAAAAGACCAATACCCATATGCCAAATACCAACAACAAAATACCAACCATATCCCTCAACAAATATGATATATGCAGCAATACTAAACATCCAATACCATCTCAAGAGCTAAACCCTATCTCAGAAAACATACCTCAAACAAGATGTTCTATATCTCTCATAAATAGACCCCAACCATGTTGTTGCCACGATTTTTCTGTCGCACTTTTTCTGCCGCGATTTTTCTGCCATGATTTTTCTGCCGCACTTTTTCTACAGCGATTTTTCTTTCACACTTTTCTGCTACGATTTTTCTGTCGCGGTTTTCCTACCACACTTTTTCTGCTTCACTTTTCTTGGCGCACTTTTTCTGGTGCACTTTTCTTGTTTCACTTTTCTCTATCAATAATACCTGCCCAAATAACCTTTCACAAAATAGATATTCAATGATATTCAATAGGTTCAAGTGTGATTAAATGTGAGAGCCTTGCCTCTTATTTATACTTTCATGTAACATCCCACTTTCCTTATTTTAGGGAGTTCTCCATTAGCTTTATTATTTAAATAATTTCTTTTGCAAACATTTTGAGTACTTTGACCTTTTGGGGCTTCTAGATGACTCACGAGGGTTCTCCAACTTCACATGGTCATAACTTTATAACCGTGAGGAGTTATGTGACGTTCTACATACCACCGGAAATGGCATGACATGTACTATCCATATAGAATATTATTACCTGCAAATATATCAAAAATCATACCATTATCCATCAAACAAACTTGGTTGGATTACCCAAACCTTTGTGCTACTGAAATTCTCTACTAGACTTTGTTCAAGGGTTGACATCAATGAAAACCAACCTAATTAATCAACAATATCCCCCTTTGGAATTGATGGAAACACTCTGATGAAATACTAAAGACATGTCATGAAATACTAAAGTCATATCACTCATGATCCCCTTGTGACCATCGCTCCCCCTATGACCATGCCTCTGTATTCTGGATATGACAAATCTCTCCCCCTTTGTCATCAATGAAAAATCTATCTTTCCATCCAGGGGTGCTCCCCCTAACTGAACTATCCTTGGGGATACTCCCCCTGACTAAACTCTTCCTGAAACTGATCTCCCAACATGAACTTTCCTCTTTATGGTGCTTCCTCGTGTAAATCTAAGAAATATAAGATAAGCATTCAAAATCATTCATTTTAGAGTAGAAATTACTTCAAGTCTCTAGAGAAGATACTCAAAGGCTTCCTATGGAAGTGGTTTTGTAAAGATGTCTACCACTTGTTCTTTTGTGCCCACATATTCAACTCTGATTTTCTTCTCTACAACTTGTTCCCGTAGAAAGTGATACTTTATTGGAATGTGCTTCCTCTTGGAGTTCATCACTGGGTTCTTTGAGATACTAATGGCACTTGTATTATCACAATAGATTGGAATGGGCTCATCATACTCAACATGTATATCTGTTAGAGTTTGTTTCATCCATAGAACCTATGTACAACATGTTCTTGTTGCAATATACTATGCCTCCACCATAGATAAGGATATCGATGATTGTTTATTTCTTAACCATGATACTAAACACTCACCCAAGTAGAACGTTGCTCCACTAGTGCTTCGTCGGTCATTAATGCAACCTTCCCAATCTGCATCTGTGTAGGAAATAAGTGATAGATACTTTCTTTTTGGATACCATAATCCAAACTCTTTTGTTCCTTTGAGATGTATGAAAATCCTCTTCACTACTAATACATGTGATTCCTTTGGTGATACTTGAAATCATGCCACCTGTCCAACTTATTTCATTACATCTGGTCTGGATGCTATCACATAAAGTAAGCTACCAATCATTGACATGTATTGCCTCTAGTCTATAGACTTTGAATCATCATCTATGATCAACTTGCAACTGGTTTGCAATCTTCTATTCTGAACCTCTTTAACATTTCTCTGATATACTTAGTTTGAGAAATAAAAATTCCTTGGTTGCTTTGATGTATCTAAATACCCAGAAAGAAGGATAGTTCTCCAAGTAATGACATTTCAAATTCAGTATGCATATCCTTTGCAAAGTTTTGTCTTAACCTGTCATCAATACTTCCAAAAATAATATCATCAACATAAACTTCAATTAATAAAATACTATCTTGAGTTACCTTGATGTAGAGGTTGTTGTCTACACTTCCTTTTATGAACTCTACCTGCTATAGATATTTATCCAATCTAGAGTACCATGCTATAGGAGCCTGTTTTAGACCATACAAGGCCTTCTTCAATTTACACACATAATATACATTCTCTAACAACTGAAATCCTTCTAGTTGTTCAATGTACACTTCTTCTTCAAGTTCCCCATTCAGAAAAGTTGATTTCACATCCATCTGATACACTTTAATATTCTTGGAGCATTCATAAGCTAGGAGAAATTGGATTGCTTCATTTATGGAAACTGGAGAAAATGTCTCTTCAAAGTTAATTCCTTCAACCTGTGTGTATCCTTTACATACCAATCTAGATTTTTTCCTTGTAACCTATCCATATTCATTCAATTTATTTATGAATACTCACTTTGTGCCAATCAAATTCTTATGCTTTAGTCTTGGAACCAATTCCCAAGTGTCATTCTTCTCTATTTGACCCAATTCTTCATCCATGGTCTTATTCCAAAATTCATCCTTGTTGGCCTCTTCAA
This sequence comes from Picea engelmannii, assembly GCA_009831015.1. Taxonomy (NCBI): domain Eukaryota; kingdom Viridiplantae; phylum Streptophyta; class Pinopsida; order Pinales; family Pinaceae; genus Picea; species Picea engelmannii. The sequence goes on from ML798198.1 coordinate 368,387, forward strand.
AACTTTTTGGTTCAATCGTAGATGAGAGTGCTAGGTGCGTTTGTTATGGTGAACATATTCTTCTTCTAGTCTCAACTCCTACATATTTGTTTCCAATAATCTGATCTGAAGGATGATTCTTCTGTACTCGTTTGCTAGGTGTCATTAGAGGCACTTGTTGAACTTGCTCTTCTACTTATGTATGATCCTCTTCATCTTCCTCTTCTACTTCATCTTCATCTTCTGCTTCTTCTTCGTAAAGTTGTTCCATTGATTCAATTTCTTCTTCCTTTAATTTGTGTCCACCTATTTCATCAATTGTTACATTGATGCTTTCCACAACTTTGTTCAACTTCAAATTGTAACACTTGTATGATTTCCTTGTACTTGAGTAACCAACAAGTACTCATTTGTCCACACGACAATCAAACTTTCTCATTCTTCCATCTTCTCTTTTGATGAAGCATTTTCTTCCAAATACTCTGAAGTGATTCACATTTGTTGGTCTTCCTTTCAATAGCTCGTAGGGAGTTTTGTCAATGTTTTTTCTGAGAATTAGTCTATTTAGAATGTGAACCGATTCATGCACTGCATGTGTCCAAAAAATATCTGTCGATTGGGAATCCATTAGCATTGTTCGAGCCATTTCTTATGTAATTATCATCCATTAGGATAATTTTTGTTTGTCTTTGAACTACTATTTGAACCAATCTATGAATCCATGCTCTCGTCCATACTGTCAGTGCCTCTACTTGCCCAATTGTCCATAATGATGATCCATTTATCACTATAATATCTTGAAGTCTTGATTAATCCAGCAAATTATACTTCTTCTAACTGACTGCTCTGGATATGTCTTCTCAAACTCTGCAAGATGCTCGAAGGATGATTCTTTTTTATGTCACAACTATTGCATAGAATCCCCTTGTCTAATATTCATATTACCTAGGAGTCCCTAAGCCACATGGATCAAAAACATTCCTTCTCTGATGTGTATTCATCATCATCTTCATTGGTAGATTCATCATCTCTCTGAGCTCTGACTTCGTTTTTCTGTCTATGGATTCATCATTCACTACAATTCCTTAAAGTACAATCTCTTGAACATGTTCCTTATTTACCTATTGTTCGGTTATGAAAAAGGTATAAACATCTTCCTTTTTCCCACATTTCATGATATCATCTTGATTGACTTTTCGATTATTTAGGAGCAAATAGAATAGAAAATGAATAATATAATCTTTAGCATTATTGTTGAAGTTAGATTACATAGATCCTAAATATGATTGAAATTGTCTGTTTTTATTACAGGATTGGTTAAATATTGTCAAACCCAAGATAGAAAAGGAAATCTTAAGGATGCACAAGCTATTGGAGGTTGAAAACTTTATGGTGCAAGGAAGTTTTGAAGATGATCGAGTTGCTTATATTGTAATAGTAAAGAAATCCTGAGGATCTCGCGATCCTCAGGATAGATTAATTTACCCATATTATTGTAATATATAAGGGGTAAATAGATCTTGAAAAGAGGTAGAAGAATTGCACCCAAGAACTCAGAACTTAGAATTGCTATGCGTTAGCAGTTTTTGTAAAATGTTGTACCATTTATGAAATCAATAGAAGCTTCGAGTGGTTTTACCATTTCTATATACTGAATTTCAAATAGAAATGATTCTAAGGACCAAGGGCCCAGTCTGAAGGAGCTACTGTTCGACCTACAATTGTATCAGTTCAATTTATGTTTTCTGATTCGATTCTCTTTTACAGTAGTTAAATGAATGCATAAGTGTGTTTATGATTTCATGTCAATTGCAAGAGATAGATATTCCCTGAAGCATTAGATGATTGTTGTTCCAATTCCTATTACTGAGATTTGATGCGTGACAGTTCCTCATAAGTTCATGTGTGTTGTTCCTTTCACTTAGTTTACATTTGTTGTTCCTTTTACTTAGTTTACATTTTTTGTTCCTTTCCGTTAGAATATAGTTGTTGTTCTTTTCAATAGAAATATGATTGTTGTCTCTTTTCGACTAGATTACAGTCTCTATTTCTTTCCATAGATAGAGTAATTCGCCTTTTTCTTTCTAGCAATTTGATTCATAATAATAGTCATTTATGCAATTCTTTATCTAGATTCAATTACTTCTCTTAAAATGAATTCAATAGATCAATTAGTTCCTTTCCATTGCACAGCTTTAGATTTCAATTCCTAGAATCTTTAATGAATGTTTGTGGAACTTGATTGTTGATAAACTCAGATTTTCTTTCACTACACGATTTTATCCTCTACGAGCTATCTGCATAGACTTTGCTGATATTCTTTGAGATAAAAGACGAATCCTCGGGTTGATAAATTAATGTTAAACTAAGGTTGTTTTTAGACATCTTTAGAGCCCAACATTTTGGCGTCGTTGCCGGGGACGAATGTCAAAGGTAGCATAGATTGTGCCTCTGGAGGATGAGGTATTGAAGACGGAAGGTAAGAAACTACACAGGAAATAAGTAAGATGCTTAGACCAGCGCCTACCTCCAGCTGCCGCATTAAGAGGTTGCATAGGTTTTTTTTTTTTCTTTCTTGATTTTCTTTTTTTGTGTGAAGTTTGTATGACTAAGAAGAAAGATCTTAAAAAACCAAAACCCCCACCAAAAATTACCAAAGCCCAGGGCTCAATGCTCCCTGGAAGAAGCACTTTCATAGACGACATCATCCGAAAAGTAGAATCTCAAGCTTCGGTTGGACCTAGGAAAGGATCTACCCGAATCCCTCAGGTGGAAGTTTCACCAGCTACAGCCCACGCCGAGGTTCATAGAAAAATTGAAGGGATTGAGAAAATATTTCAGAGCATAGATATTCCACCCCTCAACCCTTTAGAAGAGGGAAAATATTGTAATATGGAGGAAGGAGAAGGAGAAACTAGTGGGATAGCTAAGACAGAACCACCACCCGATCCTGAATCTCTTGTGAAAGAAGAAGGCATACCCAAAATCCTAGATAGAGGGAGTGCAATCAAATCCCCTAGAGGATCAGATAACCAATCAATTCAAATAAAATATCTGGATCAAGAAATCCCTGAAGATTTTTGGAATATTTTCGATCAAATGGCACAACCAAGTCCACAACGTCCCCAGACTTCCACTTTGGAATATCTGATAGTTCATCCAATCACCAATGCCCCCATGAAGGCAATTCCCCTACAAAACATGCCAACCTTTCATGGATTAATCTTAGAAGACCCGGACACATTCTTATTTGAATTTGATGTCCTATGTAGAGGGTATGATTACACCTCTAAACCCCAAAAATTAAAATTGTTCCCCTCCACTTTGAAAGGAGCAGCTCTACGCTGGTTCATGGGATTAGGGGGAGGAACTATAAACTCATGGGATGATATGAAACATGCCTTCTTGACAAAATATCAGGATTATTGTAGAACTAGAGAGTTAAAAGATGAAATATTTCAAATGACTGCAAAAGAAAATGAATCATTAGAAGAATATGTTGAGAGATTTCAATATAATTTACAAAGATCACCCTATGGCACGTTACCAGGTGAAGTACTTAAGGAAACTTTGATTAAAGGAATGAAAGATGAATGGGTAGAAACGTTGAATTTAATGGGGAAGGGTGACATTTATGAAGAAAATTATGATGACATCGTCCTATTGTGCATCAGGTTCTCAAGAGGAAGTTCACGGACCAGATCAGGGATGCGTACCCCCCTCACCAGAAATAACAATCTTACCAGTGGGGGTGTTATGCAAGCTGAAGTTGGTAATCTCTTAGAAAACTTCAAAATAGATATTTTGAGCACTCTGTCTACACAATTGGATGTGTTGTAGGCCAAACAGAAAAAAAAAGAAGTAGAACAAACATTGGCCATATTTTTCCACAGGTGCAGAAGAAAACATGGTCCAAGGGATTTCCCTTTGGACATGGTCCGGGTTTGCGCTATCTGCACCAAGGATCACGTCACGAAACAATGCCCATCGCTTCTTGGACTGAAAGATGTCTTTAGAGAAACAAAAGAAGAAACAAATCCATTATATCTGATGGCTCAGCGTTGTCAATGGCAGAATCAACCTCCATATACATTGCAGGACCCTTCCTCTTTCTTCTCTGGACAGTATAATCAACAGCAAGATCCTGGTAGAACATGGTAGGGTCAGTCGTTTACTAATCAGAACTGGCAGCCCCAGCAATACCCACCTGCAAATCCCACTTGGAAAAACCAGCCCGCTGCATATCCTACCTGGTAGAATCAGCCAACTGCAATTTCCACTTGGCCTAACTCACAATATCCCACCTCATCCTGGAAAAACTCAAATAACAACATTTACCCTTCACAGTGGCCCAAAATGACTACCCAAAACCAAAATTGGAGTCATAATTGGCAGCGCCTCGTGGGGATAAACAACCAACCCATGGGGATGGCCCCTCAAACTCAGCCTATGTTACAAGAACCACTCCAATTGCCCCAAAACCCAAAATCCCAATTGCACCCTCAACTACCAGCCCAACCTCACCCAAATCCAAATAACAGATCAACTTAGCTCATCCAGATTATGGATAATGGATAAGGAGAGACCAGCTCGATAGGGTGCAATGAACTACAGTTGAGATCAGGACGAATAATCTCTCTTGAAGAAAATAACATTTTTCAAGAGAAGGAGAGTGAAAAACAACTAGCAATAACACCTTCGACTGTGGTAATAACAAAAGAAATCAAGCATGGGGGAAACAAAGTCAAATCACAAGATCCTGATAAGGATTCAACACCCTCCCCTCCGTTCCCCAAAAGATTGATGATAGAAAAACCGACCGTATATCCCAACTTTGACATTGTAGGGGAACTCAAGAATTTATATATCAATATTCCACTCCTGCAAGCTCTTTAGGAAATCCCAATCTATGCAAAAATGATCAAGGAGCTATGTGGGAGAAACCCTGTCAGAAAAATTAAAAATCCATCATCAACAGTCCATGTGGTAGGAGCCTTGTCTAATCTAATTTTAGGTAGACAAGAACCGGTTAAATATGCAGATCCAGGGAATCCCATAGTGACAGTTTAGATCTAGGGATGTTCTTTTCCTAATACACTAGTTGATTTAGGAGCATCCATCAACATCCTGACTATGGAAACCTGCAATACCCTAGGTTTTAACTCCTTCGAACCCACCGCAATAATGCTACAGTTAGCAAATCGATCGGTAGTTCGACTAGTTGGCACATTACATGATATAGCCATCTCCGTTGACTCTTGGGTATATCCGGCGGACTTCCTCATCATCAACCCAAGAAGTGGACTTGAAGGGAATCCATTGATACTGGGTAGGCCATGGATTGCAATAGCAGATGCATACATAGGATGTCGAGCAGGTAATATGACAATCCCTAGAGGGGGTATCACAAAGAACCTCACTTTATATCCTCTTGTTAAACCAAGTCGAACTTTTGTATATCCACAATTTCCACCACCGCGATACCCAAAGAAGGATTTACGAGCCCCTCTTATGCAGGAAGAATCCCTCAAACTTAAAAACTAGCTAGAGGATGACGTAATCAGTGGATTTATCAATAATCCAACAACCATGAGCAACCTGGCCTGCCAGATTCTCCAAGTTGTTCAAGACTATGAAGCACAGGGAGACTTGCTGGAAGATTTAATGGAACAACAAATTCCAACTACAGTCATTCATAACAGTGAACTCGTCGAGATTGCATCAGGGAGGTCTCTAAACATCAATGCCAATTTAGATGAACAACAACAAAAGAGGCTAATTCAAGTCCTCTCCAAATACCAGCAAGCTTTTGCATGGGAATATTCTGATATGAAAGGTATTGATCTACAACTCTGCACACACCACATTTATGTTGAAAAATATGCCCGGCCTATCTGACAACCACAAAGAAGATTGAATCCTCACCTCAGGGATATCGTTAAAGAAGAATTACAAAAGTTGTTGGACGTAGATTTTATATATCCCATCTCAGATAGTCGGTGGGTTTCCCCATTAATGATCGTCCCAAAGAAAAATGGGAAATGGAACATCTGTGTTGACTATAGGGAACTTAACAAAGCCACTCAAAAAGACCACTTCCCTTTGCCTTTCATTGACGAGGTCCTGGAAATAAATTATTTTCTTTCCTAGACGGTTTTAGTGGGTACAATCAGATTCATATTTCCCCAGAAGATCAAGATAAAACTACATTCACATGCCCTTGGGGAACTTTTGCATACAAAGTATTACCCTTTGGACTTTGCAATGCTCCAGCCACTTTTCAAAAGGCCATTTTGAGCATATTTAACGATATGATTAGAGAAGGACTTGAAGTCTATATGGATGATTTCACTCCTTATGGCGATGACTTCGATCAAGCACTGAATAACCTGGAGAAATACTAGAGTGTTGCATTATGACCAGGTTATGTTTAAGCCACGAAAAGTGTCACATGATAATGACAGAAGTTGTGGTACTCAGGCATTATATCTATGCAGATGGAATTAAGGTAGATCCAGCAAAAATATAGGTAATCCTTAATCTACCTACACCACACACACAAACTGAGGTACGTAGTTTCCTTGGCACTTCAAGACACTATCGTAGATTTATGGAAAATTTTGCAAGAACCGTTGCACCTTTACATGCTTTGACTGGTAATGTATAATTTTAGTGGTCTGACAAGTGTGATGTGGCATTTGCAGGACTCAAGAAGTTGATCTCGACAACATCGGTGTTGAGGGGGCCAAATTGGAAAATACCATTTCACATCTCCACCGATGCATCAGATATTGCCATAGGCGTTGTCCTTGGGTAGGAAGAGGATAAGAAACCCTGTGCCATTTATTTTATTAGCAATAATCTTAATCCAGCTAAAATTAATTATACAGTAATAGAGAAAGAGTTTTTAGTTGTTATACATGACATCAATAAATTTCATCATTATATAACAGGCTATCCAATCATTATGTATACTGATCATTCTGCTATTAGATATCTGTCTAATAAACCAATTACTAATGGATGGGTCACTCAATGGTTGTTACTATTGAAGGAATTTGATATCACCATCAAAGATCAACCCAGGAGAGAAAACATCATCACAGACTTCCTATCCCGCATACCCAAAAAAGACGACTCCTTAACAGTCAAAGATCCATTTCCATATGAGCATCTATTTTTCGTTACTACAAATCCACCTTGGTACGCTGACATGGAAAATTACCTGGCAGTGGGAATATTACCGGCACATATTTCATCAAGGGAAAGAAAATTGATCATCCAACGTAGCACAGGATTTACCTGGATCAACAGATATCTCTTCCATATAGGAGTTGATCTCTAGATCCGTAGATGTGTACGATATGACAAAATCTATGACATACTAAAGGCCGAACATGATGATCCCTGTGGTGGGCATTTTTCAGATCACAAGACTGGACAAAAAATTCCGCAGATGGGCTATTATTGGCCCTCAATATTCATAGATGCAAAGAAATATGTCCAGACCTGTGATAGTTTTCAACGGATGGGAAAACCAGGTCAGGTTGATGAAATGCCTTTGAAAGCAGAAGTAGTTGTGGAACCATTTGAGAGATGGCCACTAGACTTCATTGGCCCCTTCAATCCAAAGTCAAATCAGAAGGCCTATATTCTAGTCGCAAAAGACTACGTGACTAAATGGGTAGAGGCAGAAGCCTTACCAAATGCAATAGAAGAAGTAGTCATCAAATTTCTTTTCAAATTATTCGTATGCTATGGACTACCAAGAGAGGTAATTACTGATGGGGGATCACAATTTATAGCTCATAGAATCACCACCACCCTGGATAATTATCATATCAAACATAGAATTACTTCTACGTACCATCCACAAGCAAATGGGCAAGTGGAAAGCACCAATAAAGTCCTCGAGGCAATCCTGACAAAGACTGTCTCAACAAACAGACAGAATTGGGCTTCTGAGCTCCCAAATGCCTTATGGGCTTACCGCACAACATGGCGTAATACCACTGGCTACTCTCTTTATCATTTAGTCTATGGAAAAGAACCCATCTTCCCAATCGATTTTGAAATCAAGACTCTAAGGATGGTGTTAGCGATATTTCTTGTAAGGGGGGCTAGAACACAAAAGAAGGGGTTAAAAACCCACTTATCCAAAGTTTCGGGTGATAATGCGCCCCAGGCTAAGTCATGAGCATGATCGAGTGACAGTGATTCGCGCGCCCAGATCAACGACACAGGTTGAATTCCGGACCCCCCTTGCCTATCTACCTTTAAGCGGGGGGGGGGGTCCGGAATCGGGGGCACACCTCTCCAATGGCCCAGATCGGCGTGCCCGGATCAATGGCGATAAAGGTAATTCCGGACCCCCCCTGCCTTTCTACCTTTAAGCGGAGGGGGGGGGTCCAGAATCATGGATGCATCTTCCGACGGTCGAAATCGTAGCGCCCAGATCAACGTCGCTCGCGCAGCCTCGTCCTTCTCAGCCGCCCTGCGTTTAGCCAGCATGGGCCCTCCTCCCGTCATATCATCCTTCATAACCACCTTTCTCCTGCTGACATGTGTCACCTATCCTCCTCCGCTTAAAGGTCCGCGTAGTCATCTCTCCTTCTCACCGTCCATTTACCACCCACCACGTATCCCTTTCCCTCCATGTCAGCCTCTCACTACATTAAGCCTGCCACGTCTATTCTCCCGCCATCTCTTCTTATATCCCTGATGACTTATGCCATCCCCCCTGCCACCTCTCTCGCCTCTCATCGTTCTTACTTCATCCTTGCGGTTGTGGCCTCGCCATTCCGTAGTCGTACCCCACTTCCCGCGTTGGCCTCCGTGCCCATCCTTCAAGCTATTCAGTTTTTCCAGGTGGCAGCACGAGGAGTCTTCCATGTCCCAAAATGTTGAGTTGGCCAGGTCGTATTCAATCCCAAGAAGCAGTTATTGAAGCGATTGGTGGTGGTTAGACATCGTCTCCGCCATAATGGGAAGTCCTGCATTGAATTAAAGGCACGTCGATTCGCCGAATAAACTGTCAAGAGATCGATCACGCCTACCATAAGTTGCACGACCATTCAAAGATTGCAGCTCCGTGATTGTCAGAATCCATGCAGACGCAAAGCTTTCAATGCTACGCCTCTATCTTGTTGTTGTTGTTAGTTTGAGTATATGAAGGCATTTGAGCCATTTTTTGTATCTATCAATGGTAGAGCTAAGCTCCCGACTGTAAAGTTTTCATGACGTTCCTGGATTCCTGGTTATGTATCTGTGTTTGAGACTTCTTGGTTTATGACAAATAGTTTCCCCTTTTTCATCTCTGTTTTCGTCTTATGCTGGAGAGTTCATGATCGAATGATTCGCTTGAATTAACACAGTTATGTTATGGTAAAGGATTTATTATGGCATTGTTGTTTCTCTGGTTTCCCGTGTTTGGAAGTAAGAAGATCTTGTTTTCAGATGCCTGCTTTCATCGTCTGTTAGAAGATTTATGCCTATAGTAGACCCTTTCACCCTTCTCATGAAGTCTTCCGTCTACTCACCCTTATTACAACCCACTTTTTGAAGTTTATCAAGACCTCACTCGTTTCTGCATGCCTGGCCCAGTTTCTGAGTTGAGACAACTGTTCCGAGTTCGCTTCCATTTGATCACCCCTTCCAAACAAATCATGACATTAAACTGATGGGTGTCAGGCTCTGCTCCTGCAAGCAATCCAGGGGTGACTTCTGACGCTAACATTTCTGGCGCCGTTGCCGGGGACGAAGTTGAATATTTTCCCCAGGATTGAATGACAAAGATCAACTGATTCTGAAGGTGCATCAGATATCAGAACTTGAAGATTGCTACTGTGCACCTGGTGACTCCATTGTAACGACACCAATGGGAAGAACCTGCTCTATCAACTGTGGCTTCGAAAGGCAGACACACGAGGTCTAACCCACACCTGCCTTTAGCCACACCAGAAGCCGACTCGGAAGCGGTGCGCAGAAGGGGAAAGAGCTCTGCGGAAGAGGTTTCCATTGCTGAAACAGGTAATGCGCCTTCCCCTTCTGTGAGAAATCCATTGTCTTATTCTCAGCTTCATAGTCGTCCTTCCTCTGAGGTTTCCCGTCTTCTGAATTTCGGGAGTGTTCCTACTGAGTTTTCTCCTCCTGGTCTAGTATCAGAGGGAGAGATCCTTGTCACTCCCCCTTCCCTAGAAGCTGTGCCTTCACACCAACATTTTCCAGAAGGTTTCACTACCCCTCTATTTATTACTACTGTTGCACGGAGAGAAGTAGCTGCGCATTCTGGTCCATTAGAATTCTCTCTGTTTTCTCCTTCATCTCCCGTCAGAACCTTTTTCCCGACATCTCCTGGTCACACTCCTTCTTCTCCTAGTTATCCTCCACCTAATATCCCTATGGCTGGTGTTAATCCCCCTCCGACCAGAATGGATGCCATAGTTTCTGCCAGATATGCTCCTTTGATTCTCCCCCAGCCTCTGAACCCTCTCCCTGCTGGAGATTATTTGAAATACATGCCCAAGTTCAGTGGTGAGGGATATGTAACTGTTGAAGAGCACCTAGCTGCCTTTTACAGCTATGCAGACAACTTGAATATCGAGAGTGAAGATGTCTGGATGAGAGTCTTTGTCTAGAGCCTTGATGGGGAGGTGAGGAAATGGTTCCCGGGACTGGCCCCTGGATCTATTGATGGCATTGAAGCCTTGGATAATGTTTTTCTGAGGTAGTGGGGAGACAAAAAAGATTATATGTATTACATGACTGAGTTTGGGCCTCTGAAGAAGATGGAAGGAGAGTCCGTCTCAGACTTCTCCAAAATATTTAATAAGATGTACAACAAGATTCCTGCAGAGATTAAACCCTCAGAGGCCTCTGTTCAAATTTCCTATGATGGCGCATTTGACCCTGATTTCTATCTCGTGTTAAGAGAAAGAAGAGCCACCTCTTTGGCTCAGATGCAAGATGCAGATATAGAAGTGGAATCCAATATATTGGCAGCTAAAAGACTGAGAAACCAGACCGACACATACAAAAGAAAGGAAAGATCGGAAGCCTCAACTTCCGGCCCGTCATTGCCCCACTCTCAAGTAAATGAGCTAAACCGAGTTATGAACCTCCTTAAAGAATAGGTGGAAAGATTGAAGGTGGAAAGGAAGAAAATGTACAAGGGCCCTCAAAACATCGAAAATAAAGGAGGTTTTAGAAGGCCAAATAATTTCGCTCCTCCAACTATGCACAGAGAGAAGGAAAGAGACAGGGAAGACCAAAGAATTCAGGCTCCCTTCCAGAACAATTTTTTGGCTGAGGAACATGAAGGGGAAACAGATGAGCCTGAGCCTAAAATACACTCTTTAGAAGTCACTCCTCCTTTCCCTCATCTGACCCAGTCAGCATATGAAGAGTCTCTCATGGATGGTCAGCTGAACGAATTGAGAAAGGGAGACAAAGCTGGCGGCGGCCGAGGTAGGTACAACTTGAGGTCTGACAAAAGAGCAGCAACACCTGATGTTCCTGAGCCATCCAATAGAACAGAGAAGCCTACTAATGAAGTAGAAGACAGAGGTAAGAGGGCTCAACCTTTCTCTCCCATCGTCCATAATCATGTTCCTGAAATTAAAGAAATCCCAAAGCCCATGTCTTCTTTCAATTTCGAACATGAGGTTCAAAAAATCAGAATTCCTGTGCCCCTCACCGAGCTAATCAGACATGGGGAATTCAAAAAAAGCTTCTCTGAGCTGCTGAAATCTGAAGCCTCATATCCTCTCACAGACTCCATAAACCTCCAAGATGAAAGGCCTATAGTCGTCCTAGGTCCCATGGTAGAAGACAGAGATGATTCATCCCCTCCCTTCTACACCTCCCTGAACATACATGACAAGGTACTGCATAATTGCCTTATGGACTCAGGAGCCTCCCACAATCTCATGCCCAAAGCCGTCATGGAAGAATTAGGACTGGAAGTCACCCGAGCTTATCATGACCTCTATTCTTTTGACTCGAGGAGGGTTCAATGTTTGGAAGTAATTAAATACCTAGTAGTCTCTTTGTTTCAGCTTCCCATGAAGAGTATGATCATGGATATTGTGGTAGCTGATGTTCCCCCCAAGTTTGGCATGCTGTTGTCAAGGTCATGGATTAAGAGACCTGGAGGGACGTTACAGATGGATATCACATATGCCACCATTCTAGTCTTTGGGGGGGAACATAGGAGATTATACAGAGAAGCCCAACTATCCTACATTGTCAGTGATGAAGCAAACCCCACTAACCATCCCATCTATGCCTTAGACACTGATTTAGGCTCCAGTTTATTGCAACTCACCGAGACTCCCGAACCCCCTTTGCAGATCAGAAAGTAGTCCATTCTTAATCAGGAGACACCCCCTCCAACCACCTCTGTTTGGAAGATGTTCTTTGATGGAGCTTCCTCCAGTATGGGTGCAGGTGTCGGGATAGTGTTCGTGTCCCCTTGTCATGAGACCATATCTCTGACATACAGGCTGGAATTTGAAGTCACCAACAATGTGGCAGAGTATGAAGCTCTGGTTCTGGGATTGAGAGCTGCAAAGGAGATGGGAATCAAGGAAATGGTTGTGTTTGGGGATGTAGAGCTGATTGTTCAGCAGGTGAAAAGTGTTTATCAGACCAACCATCCTCGACTCAGGAATTACAGGAACGAGGTATGGTACCTTGTGAATGATTTCTTCCTGGCTTTTAACATCTCTTTCATTCCAAGGGAGGAAAATGCCCCAGCCGACTATTTAGCCTTCACAGCTAGTCTACTTGAAGTTCCTGAGTTGCCTACTGTCAGGTCTGATATTGAAATAAAATACAGACCCTCTGTACCAGACAATGTCAAGTATTGGACGGTATTTGAAGATGATCAGGAAATCAAAAAGTTTCTCCAATCTGTGGATGACTTTTCTGCATTACACATAGATGAGGATTATGACATGGAAAGTGACCGCCACCCTAAGGAGTTTTTGAATGAAATGGCTAACCACCAGATTATTCAACTACCAAGAAATCACATACCAAGAGGTCTGATCCCATTAGAAAGATTGTTCGATGGAAATGATGTGGCAGCAAGGGGAAGAATTTCAGGTGATGATGCTGATACGACTGAGTGCAACATAGGCACACCGGAGGAGCCCAAGTTGGTCAAGTTGTCAAGGAGTTTGACTGAAGAGCAGAGGACTGAATATACTAAGTTGTTGAGAGAGTTTGCTGATGTGTTTGCATGGACCTACGAATATCTCAAGACGTATGACACATCAGTCATTGAGCACAAGATCCCACTAAAAGAAAAGGCTAAGCCATTCAAGCAGAAGCTGAGACAGATAAATCCCATGCTGCTTCCTGTCATGAAGAAGGAAGTGAAGAAGTTACTGGATGCTCAGATCATTGTCCCCCTGAGATACTCTGACTGGGTAGCCAACTTGGTCCCAGTTAGAAAGAAAAGCGGCGAAATCAGGCTCTGTGTTGATTTCAGGAACCTGAAAAGGAGTTCAAGGAAGGACAATTATCCCCTGCCCAACATGGAACATATATTGTAGAAGGTCACTGGTGCATCTAGGATATCTATGATTGATGGCTTTTCTGGCTATAATCAGATATCAGTCATGCCTGAGGACAGGGAAAAGACAACTTTCACCACTCCTTGGGGCACATTCATGTATGCCAAGATGCCATTCAGGCTGATGAATGCAGGAGCAACATTTCAGCGAGCCATGGACATAGCCTTCATTGAAGAAAGGGATGAATTTGTGCTAATTTACCTAGATGACATAACAGTCTTTTCCAAGACTGATCAAGAGCACCGCCTCCACTTGAAGAAAGTCTTCCAGAAGTGTCGGAGGTTTGGCCTTTCCCTGAATCCCAAGAAATCATTATTTTCTATGCAAGAAGGGAAGCTGTTAGGCCACATAGTGTCAGCAGAGGGGGTGAGGATTGACCCTGACAGGGTAGAAGAACTTCAGGCCCTGCCACTTCCCAGATCTAAGAAAGAGGTCCAATAATTTCTGGGAAGGATTAATTTTCTGAGGAGATTTGTTTCAAATTTTGCTGAGTTGTTGAAACACATCACAGCCATGCTCAGGAAGGGCCATGAAATAAAATGGACTTCTGAACCCAGGGAGTCTTTTGTCCAAATAAAGAAGGCGTTGACAGAAGCACCTGTGCTAGTCAGTCCCGATTATTCCAAAGACTTTCTGATATTTTCTCTTGCTTCCTGTGATACAGTAGCGGCAGTTCTGTTGCAGAAAAACGATCAAGGGCAGGAGCAGCCTATTGCCTTCTTTAGCAAGGCGCTGAGAGATGCATAGCTCCGGTATGAGATCATGGAGAAGTAGGCTTATGCCTTGGTGAAATCTCTCAAAGCTTTCAGGGTCTATGTCCTACACTAAAAAATTATTGCATATGTCCCTTCATCTTCTGTGAAGGACATTCTTATACAACCTGAAATAGACGGAAGAAGAGGTAAATGGATCGCCAAGATCCTAGAATTTGATCTGGAGATTAATCCCACCAAGATGATAAAAGGGCAAGGTTTGGCCAAGCTGCTGGTTGAATCCAATTGTAAAGCCTTGGGAATTAACTTCATCAATGAGCAAGCTGAGTCATCCAACAGGGGTTCCCAAAGCACTGTACCGCTAGCAGAATGCACCTGGTACAAGGATGTCCTGTGTTTTCTGCAAGAATTGAAGCCCCCTGATGGATTGGGGAAAAGTAAAGCCAGAGCCTTAAAGCTCAAAGCGGTCAGGTATTGCCTCATTGACCAAACCTTGTATTGGAAAGACCCCCAGGGGATATTATTGAGGTGTCTGGACCCGCAACAGGCCCAAAAGGTTATATTCGACTTCCATAGCGGTCTCTGTGGAGGTCATCATTTTTGGAAGACCACATCTCACAAGATCCTCCGAGATGGATATTACTGGCCCACCTTATTTTCTGATGTCTACAGGGAAATTAGAGCTTGCATCAAATGCCAGAAATTCTCAGGGAAGCAACAGCTCAAATCCCTGCCTTTGAAACCTGTAGTGGTCTCAGCACCCTTTCAACAGTGGGGATTGGACTTCATCGAGGAAATTCATCCCCCTTCGAGTGGCCAACACCGATGGATTCTGACAGCAACCGACTACTTCACTAAATGGATAGAAGTTGTCCCTACCAGAAGAACTTCTCACAAAGTAATCATCAGCTTCCTGGAAGACATCATAGCTAGGTTTGGCTTCCCTAGCAAAATTGTCACTGACAATGCTTCCCCATTCCGGTCTGAGCCTCTGGTCAAGTTTTGTGAACAATTTGTAATTTCATTGATTCACTCCACTCCCTACTATCCTCAGGGAAACGGATTGGCAGAGTCCTCGAATAAAAGCCTAATCAAGCTTATCAGAAAGCTGCTGGAGGATAATAAAAGGGCCTGGGACTCAAAGCTCAAATTTTCTCTTTGGACTGATCGGGTAACAACAAAGAAATCACTGGGCATCTCACCTTTCCAACTGGTTTATGGAATAGAAGTTGTTTTCCCCACTCATCTCGCCTTACCCGTGGAAAATCTCCTCTAGGACTCTGAGGGGGAACCTAACCATGTTCTCAGAAGAATTCATCAGATGGTGGAAGTACAGTAGATCAGAGAACAGGTCTTAGACAGAGCCTACAATCATCAGCAGAAGATCAAGCAGGCCTTCGACCGGAAGAACAGAAAGAAAGAATTCAGGCAGGATGACCTGGTGTTCAAATGGGATGCACCCAAACAGGAAAAGGGAAAACACAGTAAATTTGATGCCCTCTGGTTCGGGCCTTTCAATATCCTTGAAGTATTTTCAAACAACACCTACAGGTTGCAAGATCTGGAAGGCAATGAAGTTTTCAACGGCCCAGTAAATGGGAATTTCTTAAAAAAAAAATTCTATGAGCCGCAGTCGGCTCTTTTTGTTTTGTTTTGTAAATATTGTTTCTGCTTTTGTTTTCCGGACTAATAAATGACTCCATAGCCCAACAGCTAAGGCACTAAGTCTACAAAAGAGTTCTTAGAGCATCAAAGGGACGACTCTATCCCCCATGGAGCCAAATGTTAGCGATATTTCTTGTAAGGGGGGCTAGAACACAAAAGAAGGGGTTAAAAACCCACTTATCCAAAGTTTCGGGTGATAATGTGCCCCAGGCTAAGTCATGAGCATGATCGAGCGACAATGATTCGCGCGCCCGGATCAACGACACAGGTTGAATTCTGGACTCCCCT
>ML798198.1:395510-414034 GCA_009831015.1 Picea engelmannii
GGATCCAATGGTCACTGACTCTTCTTCCTTTTTCCTCTTTAAGCTCTTGCTGTGCGCATTTTCTTCAAGGCTATTCCTCCTGAGCTTTTATCCTTCTTATCCTACTGTCTCTACTGTTGCCATTAATGACAACAACCATCACTACATTCTATCCACTGAATTTTCCAACACCAAGGTTGTTTGATTTGGTCCTCCAAAGATAAAATTCGAATTGGGTGATGTGTCATTTGATCCCTATCATTTTTCCCTTGAAAATGACCAAATCTAGTCAAAAAATTCCCTTTTGACTTTCATCTCCAAGAATGGCCTTCAGATTTTGATTTGATAATTCATAACCAGCTTATTGAAGAAGATTTCAAACCATTCAAACCCAAAAAATCCTGATCTGGGCAAAACTTCGGCTATTCTGGCCGTGACAGGATTTCACCAGCTAATTTACCCGAAAATCCTCTCCTTAGCTGGTGAAAGGCGGAGCTTTCACCAGCTAACTAGTTATAATTCTGCCTTTTGTGCTGGTGAAAGTGCAGATGTTTTCAAAATCAAATTTCTCAATCATGGAGAGTCCGTTGTGCATGCTTAAATAGTCGATCGACATATACAAATCCTAATCGTTCCAATGGTGCTTTCAAATATTCATTTGGAGCTCGGGAAGCTAGTCAAATATTCCTTACAATATTAGGCATCACTCTTTCAAAAATGTCAGTGCATTTTTTATCGCTAACAACAACTACAGAAGAAATTGATGCTGAGGTGTAGACAAACACCCTGATATTAGAGGAAATAGCTCAACTCCTTGAGTAGAATGATACCATCAGGAGATTGGAGGAAGAATTGATGTAGTCTCAACAAACCCTAGTTCAAAACATAAATGAATTACAGACTATGGCAGAGCACCAAGAACTCTAGTCCCAGAAATAGAGTTTTATTGTGGACAGACTGGAAGCAGAGCTTACACAGGTCCAAAAAGAATTAACTCAATCCAGGGAAGAGATGGGTGCTATGGAAGAATACCAGGCATCCCAGTCTCAAGCATAGGGTGTCACCATTGATAAAGTAAAGGTCAAGCTAGGACAAGCCCAGTAAGCATTGGCTCAACACCAAGATTAGATGGTCACTAGGGTTGAATATCAAAAGATTGTTAAACAAATGAAGGAAATGAAAACAACAGAGGGTGAGACCTATGCTACACTCACCAGAGCCTAAGGGAAGATAAAAAAGGTGCAAACCCAATTAGAAAAATATTTGGAGCAAATCAAAGAAATCTGTGATGTCTACTCTGATGCTATTAATTGCAAATCCCCTGCCACCAATTACACTTTATTCTTGTTGGAACGATATCTGTTATTAAGAGTGAAGGCCATTAGAGCAGGAAAACCTATTTCATTTTCCACTATACCTAATTTTATTTCATGTTTCAGAGAGCAGGACGAAAAGGTACAATATTTTTTGTGTGAATTGTACTTTCATAATTTCATTCTAGAATAAAAAAGGGAAGATAATCATGGCCCATTCATAGGTGACATACAGTTTCAAACATTTCTATCATTTACTCAGAACCAAGTTAGATGGGGTAAAGCTCATAAAACCTTCCTAAAGAGGGATGTTGGGCTAGATATTTGGGTTATGGGAGAACCTCCAAAGTCCTTTCTAGCCATTATGCGACATAAAACCTTTATGGAAAGAGGGGGGGTCATAGACTCCTTATCCCCTATCCATCTATAGGTTATACATTCAGGTATCACTCGTTTTAGGGAGCTTAAGGAGGAAGCTCTTGCTTCTTCTAAACTGAGATGGGATGCATCCTCCATTGAAGTAAAGAGTAAGGAACCCTTTGGGTACAAAAATTTCTTTGCAGCTACCTACAGAATAGAGAGGTATTCTAGATTTCTCCAAGAGGAAGGGCCTTCTTGGATTGGGTGTAGATATAATCCCCCTATCATCTAGTTCTCTCCAGAAAGTTACCAAAAATATTATCAAATTAACAAGAAAAGGGAGGATGTTGCTTTTGGAGAACTCAAAAGAAGCAATGGGTTCAGAAGGCCTAGTGAACCAACCTTTCCACCTTACAACATTACTTCTTTACATGTAAAATCTCAGCTTGCATGAGGACATGCAAAAAGGTAAGATGGGGGGTATGTTAGGTTATGAAAAAGGTATAAATATCTTCCCTTTTCCCACATTTCATGATATAATCTTGATTGGATTTTCGATTATTTAGGAGCAAATAGAATAGAAAATGAATAATATACGCTTTAGCGTTTAGTTGAAGTTATATTACATAGATCCTAAATATTATTGGAATTGACTGGTTTTATTACAAGATTGGTTAAATATTGTCAAACCCAAGATAGCAAAGGAAATCTTGAAGATCCGTAAGATATTGGAGGTAGAAGACTTTATGGCGCAAGGGAATTTTGAAGATGATTGAGTTGCTTATATTGTAATAGTAAATCAATCTTGAGGATCTCTTGATCCTTAGGATAGCTTAATTTACCCAGATTATTGTAATATATAAGGGGTAAATAGATCTTGAAAAGAGGTAGAAGAATTGCACCCAAGAACTCAGAACTTAGAATTGGTATGCGTTAGCAGTTTTTGTAAAATGGTGTACCAACTATGAAATCAATAAAAGCTTCGAGCGGTTTTACCATTTCTATATACTGAATTTCAAATAGCAGTGCTTCTAAGGACCAAGGGCCCAATCTGAAGGAGCTATTGTTCGACCTGTAATTGTATCAGTTCAATTTCAGTTTTTTTATTTGATTCTCTTTTACAATAGTTAAATGAATGCATAAGTGTGTTGATGATTTCATGTCAATTGCAAGAGATAGATATTCCCTGAAGCATTAGATGATTGTTGTTCCAATTCCTATTACTGAGCTTTGATGCATGACAGTTCCTCATAAGTTCATGTTTTTTGTTCCTTTCACTTAATTTACATTTGTTGTTCCTTTCACTTAGTTTACATTTTCTATTCCTTTCACTTAGTTTACATTTGTTGTTCCTTTTACTTAGTTTACATTTGTTGTTCCTTTCCATTAGAATATAGTTGTTGTTCCTTTCAATAGAAATACGATTGTTGTCTCTTTTCGACTAGATTACAGTCTTTGTTTCTTTCCATAGATAGAGTAATTCGTCTTTTTCTTTGCAACAATTTGATTCATAATAATAGTCATTTATGCAAGTCTTTATCTAGATTCAATTACTTCTCTTAAAATGAATTCAATAGATTAATTAGTTCATTTCCATTGCATAGCTTTAGATTTCAATTCCTAGAATCTTTAATGAATTTTTGAGGAACTTGATTGTTGATAAACTCAGATTTGCTTTCACTACACGATTTTAGCCTCTACGATCTATCTGCATACACTTTGCCAATATTCTTTGAGATAAAAGACAAATCCTCGGGTTGAGAAATTAATGTTAAACTAAGGCTGTTTTTAGACATCTTTAAAGCCCAACACCTGTACTTTTCTTTCATTTATTTTACAAACCTTTATGTATCTGACATCTTTATTTTTCTCTATAGAATTTTATTCATGTCATTTTATTTCCAATCTTGCGATCTTTGGGACCTGGTCTTTGTTCACGTGTTCTTTGTGTTTTCGTATTCACACTTTCTTACATTTGATATCAGTGTTCTCTTTCATGGAAGTATCGATCATGCTTCTACAATCACTAGTTGTGTGTCCATAGTTATGAAATTTGTAACATTCAATGTTACGTGGGGCCACATAGGCATTTATAGCTTGAACATTTCTTTTATAATCCCTATAATCTGCAACCTTATGTCCAAAGTTAGTACAATAAAAAAATGACCATAAAATAAATTTGTATACCTAGGAGTGAATGATCTTATTTGTGGCGTGGTCCTTCTGAATTTTTTCCTTGACTGATCATGATCATGATTGAAGCTTCTTTGTGGCTTGAACATGGATGGTCTTCTTGAAGAGGTATCTTCAATATTTTTCTTAGATTCTAGTCGACCATGATTCCTTCCTTCTTAGATTCTAGTCGACCATGACATAACTCTTTCTATTTTCTTCATTCTTGTTTTCTAGCAACCTAGAGTGCTTCTCTTGATTCTCTATAAATGATGTGGATGTTTATGTCTCTTTAACGTTCTTGTGGAGCTTGACGATTTTACTTCTCAATGTGACAACTTATTCTTCAAGATTCTGAACCTCTTCTTCTTTCTTCATTATCTGAGACTTCATGACTTCTTCAGTTATTTTCGCTTCTTCAAGATGAATTTTTAATGTGATTATTTATTCTTCAAGTCCTTTCTCTTCTTGACCAAACTCTGCCTCAAGCTGGTTTAGATCGTTAGTTTTTTCCTTAAGATTATCTGTCAATATCGTCTCTCTCATTTCTTCTTCTTCATTATGTGCTTCTATGTTGGCTTCCAAATACTACTTTTGATATTCAATATTTTCTTCGATCTTTCTAGATTCTTCTAGCTGAGTTCTTAAGTTCTCGATGACCTATTGAGGTTCTTCAAAAATCTGAACACTTTCCTTTTGTTTCATCAATTCCTTCTTGAGTGACTTTTTTTCTTCTCTTACTTCATCTAAAACACTAATCAATTCTCTAGTGATTATGTACTCTTGATCTTATGAATCTCTTTCACATGGTGAACACAATTCTTCTTGATCTGTATCTGTATCTTCTTTGGAATTTTATGAATCTGCGATGGGTGAAGAGTATATGTCATGTATCTTATCCCAAAGTTCTTTGGCTGATGAACATTTACCAACCTTTTCTGTTACCGTATTAGGTAATCCTTCCCATATGAAATCCATTGCTATTTTGTTATTCTTCTTCAATTCCTTCTTGGCTGTAGTCTTTGCCCTTTTTGAACTATCATATCCTGTAACAACTTACAGCCAAATATAATGTCCCTGTGCCTGTAAAACTACTTCCATCCTTCTTCTCCACATATCATACTTAAAACCATTCTGACCATTAAACTTTGGTACTCCATACTCAGAATAATCCATGATCTCCTTCCAGTGGTTAAACTGTTTCCTGAAGGAACCAACTCTGATACCAATTGCTGGATTATTGAGAGGGGGGGTAAATAAGTAATAGATTAATTTAATCCTTTTTAACCATATAATGCAAGTGTTATATCAATGTATCATTATCATCCAATAATTTCATAGTAAATAAACAATGAAAAAATGAGCAATCATACAGATACACAGTACACCAGTGTTCTTACGTGGAAACCCAAAGCGGGAGAAAACCATGGAATGATTTTTATTATATGTCTTGAAGAATTACATTCATTGGAAGAACCAACTTCCTTTGTTTTCCAGCTGCAAATATAAGGAGACTCCAACCCCCTAGTTTCTCATGCTACAACCTGAGGGAAGCTCCAACTCCCCAATTCTCTGGCTACAACCAGAAGGAGGTTACAACCCCCTAAGTTCTTCAGCTACAACCGGAAGGTGGCTACAACCACTTGTCCTTTCCTCATCCAACCACCTTGAAATATAAATTCCAAATGTAGAGAACCTATTACTGTCACTAAATCAACCACTACCATGTTCAACCTGTACCAATAACCTGTAACAACCTGTACCAATCAACCTGCACCAAACAAATTGTACCAATAACTTGAACCAACATGTACCATGCATCAACCATGCATCAACCTTGACTCATCAAGATGTACCAACATCATCAACTATACACCTCATGTATGTGCCAACTCATCAACTATACACCTCATGTATGTGCCAATTCATCAGCTACTTGTCTCAACTATGTAACCAACATGTACCTCAACCATATACCAAAGACATACACCAATATCACCATCAAAATTTATCTAACAATTCATCATTCTATCCATAAACCAAATACCATAAACCATTACATCAAACAATGTGCCACAACTTCACTGTTATGTAGCCTCAAGATAAACCAACAATTTCAGCAACACATCACAACCAAAATACCAATACCCATATACCAAAAAACAACAACAAAATACCAACTGTATCGCTCAACAAATATGATATATGCAACAATATTGAACATCCAATACCATATCAAGAGCTAAAACCTAGCTCACAAAACATACCTCAAACAAGATGTGCCATATCTCTCATCAATAGACCCCAACCATGTTGTTGCTGCTATTTTTCTGCCGCACTTTTTCTGTCGCAATTTTTCTGTCGTGATTTTTCTACTGCACTTTTTCTTCCGCGATTTTTTTGTCACACCTTTTTTGCCGCAATTGTTCTGACGCGATTTTTCTGTTGCACTTTTTCTTCTGCACTTTTCCTACAACACTTTTCCTACCACACTTTTCTCTATCAATAATACATGCCCAAATAACCTTTCACAAAATAGATATTCAATGATATTCAATAGGTTCAAGTGTGATTAAATAAGAGAGCCTTGCCTCTTATTTATACTTTCATGTAGCATCCCACTTTCCTTATTTTAGGGAGTTCTCCATTAACTTTATTATTTAAATAATTTCTTTTGCAAACAATTTGACTACTTTGACCTTTTGGGGCTTCTAGACGACTTATGAGGGTTCTCCAACTTCACATGGACATAATTCTCTAACCGTGAGGAGTTATGTGACGTTAAACATACCACCAGAAATGGCATGACATGTACTATCCATCTAGAATAGTCTTACCTGCAAATATATCAAAACACATACCATTATCCATCAAAAATACTTGGGTCCATTACCCAAACCTTTGTGCTACCAGAATTTTCTACCAAACTTTCTTCAATGTTTGACATCAATGACAACCAACCCAATTAACCAACATCTTGGACAACGATGAGGAAGAGGTAGAGGATCTTCGTTCCATGCGGCAGATCGAGAATATCTTGCACACCACATATGAGAGGGAAACTAGAGGCCATGGGTCTGGTGCAGAAGAAGGATCTCCATAGCAGATTTGAATTAGTGTCAAACCCACAACCCCATGTGCGACTAAGACATATGAAAAATAAAAACCAGTTAACCAACAAGTGATTAGTGGTAGAATAATTTTTACAGGATGTGGTTCTAGTAGCAGAAGTGCAAGTTCAGCGAGTAGAATTCAAGTATCTACACCGCGCAAAGGTGGTAGTTCAAAAAATTTCACTATGGCAGGACAATATCCAACTATTAGGTTACTAGAGTTCCAAGGGGACAGGTCAGATGATACAAAAAATGTTTTTTCATCTGTGAGAAGATATGGGAAGCAAAGAATATTACATATGAAGATACAAAGGTTGTGCAGTTGGAAATCACATTCAGATACCATGCATTAGACTGGTATGGGTATCGCAAAAAACAATCCAATGGGAATGCCTACAAATGTAGTAGAGGTGAAGAGGCGGTTAATAAATGAATTTCAGAAACCAAGCTTAGAAGACTAGTTTATGAATAAAATGATAGAGATTAAGCAGAAACTAGGAGAATTAGTCTAAGAAGTGGACCAAAAGTTCAAGAGGCTAAAAGGTAAGTTAAAGTAAACTATTATTGATATGCAACATAGACATTTGTTTGTTAATTTTGTGTTGCCACACTTGAAGTATCCTTTGAGACAACATAAATTCCAAAGTCAGGATGAGGCTCTACAGGAAACCTTACAACTAGAGAAAAAACAGTACAAGCATACAGATCCATCTATGGAATAACTAAAACAAGATCTGAAGAAATTAACATTCCAATTGAATCAAAATAAAGGAAAGGGAAAAAGAGAAAATGTCTCATGTACAATGTGCAGGACAAAATGCCATCACAATATTGAGTGTCCATTATTTGCGTAGTATATTGGAGTGGGTATGCCAAACCCTTTAGCTTCAGGAGGACCATGGTGTGATATTTGAAAAACACACAAGTGATCTCTATAATTTCCCCCTGATGTAGAAATATTAGACAGTAACAAAGAGTACATTTTTTAATTTTTCCAAGTCAGTAGGACACAAAGACAAGGACTATAGAACCTTGGAGATGATGAAAGGAAGGATTGCAGATACATACAAGGTGTAGGATGAACATGTAACAGGTCAATCTACGTAGAAGCCGTAGTATAACAACACAGTCACAGTACAATAATGCACAACAGTTTGGAGCACCAACACAGTAGTGTGCAACACCACCACAATACAATACCATGTAGTCGCAGTACAATCAGGGACCTTATTATCATACACTATGTGGAGATAATCAAGTAAACACAGGAGGCTTCAAAGGAGGAGGTTGTGGAGGAAGAGGCCTTGGAGAGGTTCGAGGACTAGTTGTTTGTCATAACTGTCATAAGCCAGGGCACTATGCAAGAGACTTCCCACATCCACCCGTGACATGTATGTATTTCCACGCAACATACCATGAAACAAAATATTGCCTGACACTTTTGATAAAGATACAAGACAAGAGGAACCATACCAATCAGAACGTGCAATGGGTTAGGGTGGAAAACAAAAAGGAGGAAGGGAAAAATATTAACATAGTTACTATAGGTGGATCTAAGATAGGATAAGATGCAACTAAGAAGGATCAGGACTAGTACCAGTGGGTCAAGAAGAATACAATGCCCGAGTAGAATTTTGATGTGTGCAAAGAGAAATAGATATTCATAGAGGCTAGACAAGAGATTCTAAAAGAAACTATTGTGTTTACTTCAGGGACAAAACTATAAGAGGAGATATCAATGGGTGACATGCCTTCATTATTTGATCAGACCAATCAAGAGTAGTCTTCATACCAAGTAATTATCTTAAGAAACTTTTTGGGGTCATGTGTAAAATTGCTAAATGATAAAAATTCCTTACAAGTGGTCCAAAATTTGTTAGAAAAGTGTAATTCTAGGGAAGAAGGGGTAAACAGAGTGAATCATGTCTGTAAGAAGAGAAGAACAAGAAGGGAATTTGTTAAGAACCGAATACCTGAATACAAAATACCACAATAGTAACAAATATATATGAATGCACAATAGATCCACAAAGAAATATAGAAGAAACCATACGTTGTTCTATCACAACCCTTGAGGTAGGGAAACACCATACAATGGATCATATTATGGAAGGGATACTCTCCTATTCACTTTCCTCTTTGAGGGGGCATCCTCCTATTGAGCTACAAGTCATAATACAATAATTCTCTTCATATCCCATTACATTGCTTGAACCCCTTTATATAGTGCTACCATCACCTAAGAAAATTCTAGAGGAGGAATCTTCTAGAAGTAGAACCTTATAAGAAGTCCTCTTACATTTATTATATCTAACTACCCATTTATTATATCTAACTATGACAGTGAGCCTTATTTAATAATATAGTGGACCTAGTCCACCTTACATTGAATGGCCTCCACTATTATCATTATGGGCCCTATACCCCCCCCCCCCNACCTCTCTAGCTACTTAACATTCCATACCCATTATGAAAGAGTTTTCCTCATTGCTTGATGTAAAATCATATACCAGGGTCCCATGGATAAGTGTGTACCATAGTGTTGAAGTAGACTAAAGAACCAGGTTCCCATGGAAAGTGTGGACCATAGTGCTGAAGTAGAATAGAGAACCAGGGTCCCATTGAGAAATGGAAGCCACCATGTTGAATTAGTCCAACCACCATTGTAAACTAGGGTCTCATGTCCAACTTCTCATGTGAGATCCACACGGAAGATATTGGAACACAATAACCAACTCAAAATGATGCTCCCAATACTGACACCTATCATGTGGTTCCAAATAAGAATATCCATCCACATAGTGGGAAAGAGTCAAAGGTGAATCTGGAAGGAAGAATGCAGACTGGACACTGGTAATCATAACTAGCTCCTGATGTGTCACATTGATGTGCTCTACAGAAGGTGGAGTAGAGTCATCAAATAAAAGATGGAAGTGGTTGTCATCCCAGAAATGACAACTATCCATATACCAATCATCACAATCGGCCTCAAAATCATACCAAGAATATGTTTCTTGATTATATTCATCCTTGATGTCATCCATAATAAATCTATCATGTATTCTATCCAATGAATCTTGAATACTATGAAAGCTATCATTGAGACCATTTGCAAGGCCATGCAATTTGTCATGCAATGTGCCACACCATGTGTCATACAATTGTGATTTGAATTCTTTAGTTATTTGTAGAATTTCTTTGAGTTTTGAGAGGAAATATCCATCTGAGCACCCTATGAAAATTTATGAAATCTTAAGTCCCGTTGCCGTCACAAAAAAACCCAAAAAATAGAATAATCAATTACGATAGAAAATCACGACTTTTTCCGCAATAACCTTGAAAAACTGTTGAATTTAAAATTTTCATAGCTTTACTTATCGGACTCTATTTCGACTAATGTTTTTTTGAAATTGGATATTTTTTCGAGAGGAATTCAAATACCCAATTTTGTTTTCCAAATTCAGCTCGTAAAGCTTCATATCAGAACTTGAAGTGCATCACCCTCTTTTTCTTCCCTAGAAAAATTCTGCAAAAAGAGCAAAAATTTCTTCCCTTCTTTGGCCAAGGAAGGTTCTCCGATACCACTTGTTAAGAACAAAATACATGAATACAAAATACCACAATAGTAAAAAATATATTTTAATACATAATAGATCCACATAGCAATATAGAATAAACCACACTTTATTATATCCCAACCCTTGAGGTTGGAAAACACCATATAATGGATCATATTATGATAGGGATCCTCTGTTGTTCACTTTCCTCTTCGAGGGGGCATCCTCCTATTGAGATACATCTCACAATACAATAATTCTCTTCATATCCCATTACATTTCTTGAACCCCTTTATATAGTGTTATCATCACCTAAGAACATTCTAGAGGAAGAATCTTCTAGAAGTAGAACCTTCTAAGAAGTCCTCTTACATTTATTATATCTAGCTACCCATTTATTATATCTAACTATCATAGTGGGTCTTATTTAATAATATAGTGGAACTAGTCCACCTTACATTGAATGGCCTCCACTATTATCATTATGGGCCCTATGCCCCCCCCCACTACCTCTCTAGCTACCTAACATAATTCAAATTGAATGCCAACATTGGAGATTTCAATATGGGGGATATTATACTAGACTTAGGGTCTGAAGTCAATGTTCTGCCAAATAAAACTTGGGAAGATATATAAGAACCTCAAGTGGGATATTCACCTATTCAGTTGAAGTTGAAAAATCAACACAAAGTTGTGCCAACTGGTATCTTGAAGGGGATTCCAGTAGATATAGATTGTGTGCGCACTATGGTAGATTTTGAATTCATTGACATAGTAGATAATACTTCACCATATCCAGTATTGTTG
Organism: Picea engelmannii; assembly: GCA_009831015.1. Taxonomy (NCBI): domain Eukaryota; kingdom Viridiplantae; phylum Streptophyta; class Pinopsida; order Pinales; family Pinaceae; genus Picea; species Picea engelmannii. Next base: position 406,812 of record ML798198.1, read on the forward strand.
GGTCTCGATTGGGATTTAGATAATAATACTATTATCAATTTGAATACAAGGAAGATGATATTTGAATTGAGAGAATACAAAGTTATTATGCCATTAGATCCCTCAGAACGAGGCAGGTATGTGGAAACTGTGACAGATAATATTCTTATAGAATATGTGAATCAACTATACATAAAAAGTATGCGTGAAGATGATTATATCAACCCAAATGTAGATGGCATGCTCATTTGGAGGAGTATTAGTTCTTGTGTTTCAAAATCTGACACAGGCCTAGAAAACTAGCAACAACAACTACATGAATTATCTATCAGGATATGTGCCAGAATGACGCACACGGTGAGATGGGTTGGTACAGAGGTAAGAGAACCTCCTAATTTTTATGGCATGAATGACTTAGAATAATGTTTACTGAAGTTTGAGGTATATTTTATGGAAAATCAGATATTACTAGCATTAGATATTGCTTTAAAAGCTACACCTGCAAGATGGTAGGGTACACACAAGGAAAAGATCAACAATTGGTTTTAATGAAAAAGGTTACTGCACATTAGATTTGGTGTAGAGAAGGAGCATAGATATGAGGAGAACTATGAGATATTTGGACAACCTCAAGAAAATGTAGATAAGTGCATGGTTCAATGAAGATTAGTGCCACCAGAAGAATGGCCACACCATTTTATTCACACATTAGAAGGAATTCCAAAGAACCGGTACACAGAACAAGAACACCGCAAATAAACTACTAACTAGGAAGAGATACAATAGAATTTCATAGTTACATTTGCATTTGAGCATGACAATCCAGAGATCAATACAACACTGAAAGTGGTAAAAGACGAGATATTTGAAGAACTATAATTTGAAATAATCCCATCATATTAGAAGTAGGCTAGACAGTTAGTTAAATAATTTCTACATTGTTATCATGTCGCAGAAGAAAAAGATCCAACAGAAGATAATCCATGCAATATACATATATGAGAAGTGGAAGGTGAAAGGGAAGTAGAAGGTCCCAAGCTAGATTCATAAGATTATGATGCGCCATTAAATATCAATAAGGTAAACATTGGAACTGCAAAAAATCCAAAGATGGCAAGTATAGGAGATTATTGGGATAATCAGATAGTAGAAAGCATCACAGAATTACTGCGTGAGTACAATGAATTATTCCCAACGACATTCTCAAAGATGAAGGGATGAAGGTATTACAAGGATATCTAGGAGAGATGAAGATCCCTTTCAAGACATAAGCAATACCTATGAAATAGAGACCTTACACATTGAACCCAATATACAAAGAGAAAGTGAAGGCAGAAATTGATAAGATGATAGAACATGTGGAAGAATTAGAATGTATCAGTCCTATGGTAGTGCAGGAAAAGAAGCAAGGAGGGATCGGGATTTGTGTAGATTTGAGAAACTTGAATGATACTTGCCTACATGATCCTTTTCCTACCACATTTACAGAAGACATTTTGGAGAATGTAGGGGGTCAAGAATCCTATTCTTTTACTGATGGGTTCTTAGGATATCATCAAATAAGTATTTCACTAGAATACATACATAAGGAATCATTTGTGACGGAATGGGGATCATTTCAGTATACAATTATGCCATTTGGATTGAAAAATGCACCAACAATTTTTTCAAGGGTAGTAGTAGAAGATTTTGAGGACTTCATTAATAAATTTTTGGAGGTTTACTTCTATGATTGGACATTGTTCAGTTTGTTGAAGGATCATGTGGAAGTATTTATACTTTTATTATACAGATGCATACAATGTCAGATATCATTGAACATTAAGAAATTTATTTTCAGTGCACCTTTTGGTATTTTGTTAGGGCATGTGGTGTGTAAACATGGTTTACTGGTTGATCCTGCTAAAATTGTTGTCATAGTTAACTTACCACCAATTGAAGAGTACACTTGGTCATATAGGATATTACAAGAAGTTCATAAGAGGATATGCATGGATTACTGCACCAATGGAGAAGTTGTTGAAGAAATACACTAAGTATCAGTGGAATGATGAATGCCAGTAGAGTCTGGATATTTTGAAGGAGAAGATGGTTATTGCGCCAATTTTAGTATTTCCATATTCGGAAAAATAATTTCATGTGAATGTGGATGCATCTACAATAGCATTAACAACAGTATTAACCCAACCAATATAAGGTGATATAGATCACCTTATTTTGTTTTCCAGCAGAAATTTATCAGATTCAGACCAAAACCATAACACTACAGAAAGAGAAGGATTAACTATGGTGTATGCTTTGCATAAATATTGACATTACTTGTTAGGGAAACATTTCAATATTTTTACAGATCATTCTTCTCTACAATATTTAGTCAATAAGCTAGTGTTGGGGGGAAGGATATGTCGATGGCTACTTTTGTTCCTAAAAAATGATTTTGAAGTAGTGGTGAATCCTGAAAGATTGAATCCAAGACCATATCACTTATCCAGGATAACTAATGGAGAAGAACCCAGTAAGTTGGAAGAAAAATTTCTAGATGGACAATTGTTTTCAGTACAGATAGTTGATGCGTATTTTGTTGACATCATTGATTTTTTGAGTACAGGATTTGCACCAAGAGAATTTACTATTGCACAGAAGAAAAATTTGGTGGTTAGAGCTACATATTATCATCTGATTGCAGGTCATCTATACAAACTTGGAGCAGATAACATCTTAATAAGATGTGTGATGGAGCATGAAAGGCCTACCATTTTAGCAGAGGTGCATGAAGGGATTGTTGAAGGACACTATGCAAGAAAAAGTATTGAGAAGAAGGTATTGTGCTCATGATTATGGTGGCCAACAGTTCATAAGGATTTAAAGGAATAATGATAGAAGTGTGATGTCTGTCAAAGAGTTGGGAATCCATCGAGGAGGGATAAGATGACACTGAGACTTCATGTTACTTTTAAAGTATTTGATAAGTGGGAAGTAGACTTTGTAGCTCCAATTAATCCACCAGTCAGGAAAACAAAATCTAGATATATTATTACAACGAACAAATACTTGACCAGATGGGATGAGGCAACACTAATAAAGGATTGAAGTGCAGAGACTGAAACACTTTTCATTTGAACATGTAGTGACAAGATTTGGATGTACAATAATATTGATGAGTGATCATGGGACTCACTTTATTAACAATGCAATTGAGTCAATGCTTGAAGAGCTTAAGATACATCACCGAAAGAACACTCCTTATCACCCTCAAGCAAATGGAACAATGGAATCCTTCAACAAGATTTTGGAGAATCCCTTAACAAACATTTGTAATGTGAAAAATATGATTGCGATTTAAAGGTACCAACATTACTTTGGGCTTAGAGAACTACCTGCAAGAAACTAACAGGGAAAGAACCCTTTAGATTAGTGTATGGACAAGAAGTAGTAGTTCCCTTAGATTATTTGATACCAAGTCTGCGCATTACAACAATTACAGATATGATAGAAAGGGGTGCAATGCAAAAAATATTAGCTCAACTGATGGAATTAGAAGAGGATATAATCATAGTAGGTTTCCATTAGGAGGTACAGAAAGCAAAGGATAAATCTTGGCATGAAAAACATATAAAGAAGAGGAATTTTAACGAAGGAGATTCGGTTCTCCTCTATGAAAGTAAGTATTTGCACCACCTAGTGTAACATCCCACTCTTGCACGCACTGAGCAAACTTATTCTTTGAGGACACTTGCTTTCAAGTGATTCAGATTAATATACTATTGGGTATTTGATTATGATTATGAGGCGTTATGAATTGATGAAATGTTATTTTGTTGTATTGACATAGACAGGTGCTATTGACTCGGTTTTCCTAAGTGTGCAGGATTTTGGGCCTCGAGGATGTAGAGGCATTGATGAAACCCCTTAGACTCTAGATCAAGTCAAGAATTGGTCTATTAGGGGTTTGATTGTTGTAGATATGACATTTGTGCATATGATTAGATGATATTATTATGGATACTATATCTGACATGATTCATTGATGATGTAGGCTAATAATAGCTTTCTGACTAGACTTACATGTGGAGTAGAGGGGTCACGCATGACTATCAAAGACGTTGAGGGAGAGGTGTGGAAAATAGCCCTGTCACAACCTACTAGCACTTCTGTCATGACTTGAACTGTAGGTTAACGATTACCTAGTTCGAGAAGACCCACGATGTCGTGAGGGCCAATTGTGATAGTCGCTCATGATGATTCTAAGGGACGTGCAATAAGGCAGGGGCCTTATTCCTTAGAGGCCCTTAGTCTCCCAAAAGATCACCTGGCAGATTATTGACTCCAACGGTTTTTGATGTCTACTAAGTCAGTCAAGAGGTGAGTGGCACCCTTGGAGCACGTAGTGTGTCCTGAAGGGCACGTCATGCAAGAAAAATGGAAAGAGGTGAGTGGCACCCTTGGATCACGTAGTGCGTCCTGAAGGGCATGCCGTGCAAGAAAAATGGAAAGAGGCGAGTGTCACCCTTGGAGAACGTAGTGTATCCTGAAGGGCATGTCGTGCAAGGTAAACAGGTTGAGGCGAGTGGCACCCTTGGAGCACCTAATGCGTCCTAAAGGGCACGTCACATTGTTAATTAATAAATGGATAAACCTAGATGGCCTTAGGACGAATAACATGATAAGAAAGATTTAAAACATTTCCCCTAATAAAATGTCGCCCAACCTAGGAAAATAAAGTCTAGGTCTAAGTGATACTTGTGATACTTTTTTTTTTATCTATTTATATAAAAATAAAAATAAAAATAAATAAATAATAATTATAATCATCGTTAATCATGTGACGAGAAGGGGGTAAGTAATTCATTTAATTTATAAAAATCTTTTGGGGGATAAAAATTAAAAAGGGGAAATAATTGTTTTGTCACTTATGCTAATAAAAAATTATTAATTAAAAAGGAAAAAGGGAAAAAGTTAATTTTCTGCACCTGGCAATTTGAGTTTTAAATGAAAAGGGAAAGAGAGAAATTTAAAAGAATTAGGAATCTAGGAAAAAGTGGGAAACATAAAAAGAAAGGGGAAACCCAAGGAAAAAACAAAAAGTCTAACTTAGTAAGGTATCTAACATTTAAGAACTTTCTAAATTAAACTCAACTAGTAAATTAGTAAGGGGGAAAGTCATTAAAACTTGTAAGGGAATATGGGGACACCTAGGAGCGATTCTAGGAGTGCTTTTAGGTGGGTGAGGGAAATATGAGTAATTAAATAATTAATGAAATTAATTTATGGTGCAATGAAGGGGATGGGTAACACATGTACGGGGAGGATTTTATGAATTAAATTTTTGAAAAATAAATTAAATGGGAATTTGGTAAAGTAAAGGACTTTGAAACTCTATATAATGGAGGGAGGAGAAGGATTATGGATCTCTTATGTTATGTGTAACGTTACACTGCATAATTTTAGACTTGGTTGACTTAGCTTGTGGGAGTTGGGATACCCAGATTAGTGAGGAGTGGTAGCTCGGCCTTGCGAGGCGAGATGGGAGCTAGTTTCTCTTTGGTTTAGTGTGTGTGGCCCCTTTGCGGCTCAGGGGGATAAGGGGGAAGAAGAGTACCCCTAGCATTGGTTGGGAGGTACCGGTGAAGTCATATCATTCGGAAAGCGGAAACTGCACAGAGCGTGCGAGACAACAACTCAAAGTGGGCGACTTGGGCTATGGTACGCTTCCTTTATTCTGCATGGTAGATTATTAGTATACTTTATGCTTTTAGTTCTGTATATTTAATTGGGTAAGGAAAATGATTGACTTAGCATTTTAATTGATCACTGAATTTCCCCCATAGCCTTAAGCTTGTCGCTGATTGATTGCCTTGGCTTTCGATTCCCTGTATGTTGTGATTGTCCTATGGTTTTATTTCTTAATGATGATTTTGCACTTTTTATTACCCTTCGTCCATAGCTCATCAGTCCACACCTGATAAGTCGGTCAGGAGCCGGATCGATGGTCCTCACTTCGGTGTTAATAGACCCATAGATCCAAACACCCTGCTTTTTTGTGCGTGGATGATGAGCGAAGGATGTTTCTGCCCAACCTTCTAACCCCATTGATTGTTCCTGTTGACCGGTTGTCTGGTGCCTTCTTATGGTTGAACACCCCTGGGTATTGTTTATCTTTTCTCTCTGTGATCATCTCAACACCCTCTATGTTTTATATCACCCCTGCATTTTCTTGAATGGTAAATCTCAGCATTACTAATATGTGAATGACATCATTTTTAATTTATATATTGATTGGGTTCTTAATTGTTATTGCGATTGAGTCTCTCGTACACCACGAATTTTTTGTATGGGGCACTTGCGTTGAATCCTTAATACACTGTGATTTTCTACGATTTACCTATACACTCATCGATTTTTACCGTTATGCATACATCTCCTTTTACTCTGCGTTTTCGACCACACATGGACTGCGTTAAATATAGTCCTTTCTCTGTGAATCGTGTTTATTAAATAAAGGAAATAATAGTATTGTTTTCTCTGAGATTTGTTTACGCTTGTGCTAGCAATACCGACAGTGATTTCTCAAAATGAAATTAACACTAGATTGATTTCTTTATCCAAAGTAATGATTAGTTTCAGAGACACGATTTCTTACTCAGGCAACGATTTTTCTATTCAAGAAATATTTTTAATCTCAAAAAATGAATTTTATTATCATTAATATATGTGCTCCTACATTTTTTATTGTAATGAAATAGCAGGCAGCGATCTGTGGCTTCTGCGTTGATCACATTTGAATTAGTTTTTGTTTCACCAACATCGATAGCGACGTAGCTTGAGTTAGCATTATATTTAATGTTAGCAATGCTTCATCATGTTTCATGAATACGTGTGCCTAACAGATGACATTTGTGTGGCTGCATTTTTGTTTAATTATAATGACATCCAAGGTGTTAAATTTTAATGGCTGCCAACGTTTTTAATATATTATGACATCCAGCATTGTTGTGCTAACTCTAATTATTGATAAATTGTTAAGCAAAGAGAGATGCAGAGAGCAAGAATAGAACTATATATTGAAATGTATAAAGAAGTACAGAACTCAGAAGATGTCAGTACAATGTAAGATGGTTGAGCTATATATGCTCAAGCATGACGAAAATAGAAAGTACAACTGTCCAGTACAGCTGGCAGTGTACGGTCGTACTGTTGAGGGTACAATATATTTAACACTCCCTCTTAGACTCAACAGTTACAAT
>ML798198.1:418296-446975 GCA_009831015.1 Picea engelmannii
CGATCACTTGTTCTCAGGTTTCGCGATTTCCTGAAACCCGATATGCCGATGGCGCTTTGCTCTTCGGGACTTTTTCCGAATCGCTGGATTTGTGCAACGCGTCCAGGATAGATGGACGGTTCTGAAATCTGATTGGGGTATCGGGTATCGCTATTTTGCGAGTTGCGATGTCAAGTTTCTTTGACAACTTGAAACCCCGAATGCCGAAATGCCGACGGGCGCTGCGATGTTCGCCACGTGTCTGGACAAGCGGACGGCTGAGATCTTATCGCTATATCACGTATCGCGATTTCCCGAGTTGCGAGGTCCCGTTGCAATGTCTTTGAAAACCCCGAACTCCGAAATGCCGATATGACGATGTGTTGATCTGTTGCCACCTGTCCTCTGAAATGGACGGCTGTGATCGTTTCAGGATTTCGCGATTTCGCGTATCAGAGTTTTTGGAGAGTAGATTCTTTCGCTCGTCTAACTCTCGATTTTGCGATGGAATAGGATCTCGCCACGTGTCTCTTGATCAGACGGTCAAGATGACGTCGCGATTTCATGACTTTACAAGTCGAAATCACTCCTGTGCATTCTAGAGGGTTAAACCTCGTGCACTTTCTCACTAATCCAATGGCTGTCGGGCCTCTGCGCAAGATCTGACGGCTGAAATGCTTTCTCCTGTTCCGCGCTCTACTGGTCCCTTCTGGACTGGTTTTCCACCTTGGAACCATTCGCAGGATGAATTTCACGGCTTCAGTGGCTGTTCTTTGCACCTGAGATGCGTTCTATCCCGAATTTAACGGAATTTTCTCCTGCGGAAAAAAAATTTCGTGAATCTTTCAAAGATTTGAAAGAATTTCACGGTTTATTTGTGATCTGCTACAATCTTTGACAGATTTGAGCTATTTTCAAAAATCTTTAAACGATTCAACCTTCTGCTTGAATCTTTAATGAATTGAAGTGAAATCTTCAAGTTCTTTAAACTTCTTTTGTTCTGCAGCTCTTCTGCGTCAATCTTTGACGGTTCTTTGAGAACAATTGTGCAGGTTTCTTCTTCTGCGATCTCTGCTTCCTCCGCTAGCTTCTCACGACGATATTTAAAGAGTATTGCAGACATATTTCCAAGCCTTGTGAAAAAACTGTGTCGCGTGCTCTCAAGATGCGTGTAAGCTCTGCGCTTTGAGGATCGTGTTGCTCTCCCAACTGTGTGAAGAGGCTTACTACCGAAGCTCTGATACCATGATAAATTGTTAAGCAAAGAGAGATGCAGAGAGCAAGAATAGAACTGTATATTGAAATGTATAAAGAAGTACATAACTCAGAAGATGTCAGTACAATGTAAGATGGTTGAGCTATATATGCTCAAGCATGACGAAAATAGAAAGTACAACTGTCCAGTACAACTGGCAGTGTACGGTCGTACTGTTGAGGGTACAATATATTTAACAATTATGAATGGAAGCATTTTAAAGGGTGGTCAATGATTTTATACCTCCTCTGGTAGAGAATCCCATGGATTGTGGATATAATTTGTTTTCACACAACCATTGGTTGGGCATCTATCCACTCGATTCGCATTTAACTTTCACTTTTAAAAGGTATCTCACACAGCGTTTGGCCTGGGCAACATTCCACCTTCTCAGCACTTTAATTCCACCTTTAAAAATGTATTTGTTTTACACATCAGATTGTTGGCAGCGATTCATTCTCTTGAAGTTCGATTTCACCCTTAAACTTAATTCACACAGCGATTGATGGGCAGAGATCCAATTTTTTGACAGTTTCAATTTCGCCCCTTTTTCCTACTAATTTCACCGCGTATTTACCTTCTTTTAAACATTGTTGATAACTCATCATTTTAATACCTAGCATAATTCATTTTAACACCCTTCCAGATCATATAAACATCATGGATAGATTTTGTTTTATGCCATCTACTGCGTTGAATATGGAGAAAAATCCCCGTGTTCTAATCTTTGCGATTTTAATTTGTGAGACTGCGATTTTAATTTTAGATAGAAATACCACTCCCTAGGTAGATAGCATTACCTTTGTTAGGCAGCAATAACCTATAACTATCAGCCAGTAAAATTGTATTGCGTTCTTAATAAGAAAAACCTTACTTAAACCTTCTTCTAGTGGCACTTTTAATCCAATTTTTACTTACAATTAACTAGTTTACATTTTTAAGTAATTTGAACCTGAAGAAAATAAAGGTAGATTATTTAGAAATTAATAAATTTTCATTGATGTTAAATGATGTAACAGTTTAAGATTTTTTATTTTTATTAAACTTGATAGGATTACCTTTGTTAGACAAAAATTTTAAATGTTGATTCATTAGGGTTGTTAGTCGTAATGGTTATCGACGTTTTACCCTTTTTTTCTTACGCGAGATAAATGGCCAAGGGATTAGTAGCTTTATTCACTAAACATTTAATAGTTTAACAGTGATTGGCTACTATGCTCCTTGTTCCTTAAGTCTAACTATAAAGGGGGTTGGTCAAAGTCTTTCACCACTTGGGTTGTCTTGTAGGAATCAAGAATACTTCAGTCAGTTGCGTAATTTAATTTCGAGTGGTGTCATCTTGCGTCCTGTCGACTCGTTGCTTGGGTCTATGGGTATCATCCTCTTGTCAGGTTTTTAGTCTCCTAGTGCGTTGGTTTTGTCTTGAGTCTATGGTCAAGATAGGTTAGGTTGCATGAGGATTATCGTCGTGCCTATCACCTCGGGACGACATGATCCTTGACTAAGGGATTGTGGTGCGCCCTATTGGGTAGAGGCGAATGATAACTTGGGTGTTGTTGATCATTATAAGTTTTTTGTTGGTACTTGGGGATAACTCCTACAAGTGTTTGGTTGTGCACCATAGAGGTTCTACTTACTGGGCGTCTAGGTCGTTGTGTCAGGATTGAGATGTCATGCTTATCTTTCAGGTGTTGTCATGTTTGTTTCGGACGGGTAGTCGATTCTATTTTTTGACTTATGCATGTTCGCCCAGTTGATCATTGTTCAGTGCATTGAGTCATGTTGTTTGTTTCCTGATCAGCATACGTGTGATCGTCATCGGGTTGTGTAGTTAACTGTGTCGTGATTGTCGTACTGCCTACACAAAAAAAAAAAAAACCACTTTGCTTCACTTTTGGTTGTAACGGCTGAGGGGACATTGCATATGGTATCAGAGCAAGGTTCAACCCTATGAATTTGGACCGCCAAGATTTCCACTACAGTAAACCCATGAGAATCAACCGTTGCATTAATTAAAAACCTTAACATGTCCTTGTGGTGATCTCATTTAGAGGATGCCTCAGAGGTTCGCAACGTGGTGCTATGCAAGGGGCTGTGATGCCTCCAGAAGTTCATGCACCCTCGGAGTCGAACCCCCAAGTGGAAGAACAAGTCCTCGGGCTGGATTCTCTTATAGTAAGGGATGATGATGGTTTGACAAGGCCCTCCCAGGTAATGTCAAGGGTCTTGATTTACCATCGGTACTGAGATGAGGCCAGGGAACCTGTACCCCTGAGGGTCCACAACGCGCCCTAGATAGTACCGTTAGCATCCACCGAGAACTTGAGAGAGTTGAATTCTCGACCCCACGGGTGTCTTGGATGGCTATGTCATCGAGGCACAGTTGTAGAAAAAGGAATTTTGCTTCATGCTTCGCGATTATGACCTCCAGCATGAAGGTCCGTATGGTGGTCTTTTGACTAAATGGGAGCGCTCTTCTATGGTGGAAGATGCTCCTACCACTTTTGAACATGGTCGTCGAAGACGTGTCATGGGAAATGTTTGAGGGATAGTTCCAGGAAAGGTATCTTTCTGAGGAATTCGTTGAGCATCAAATCAACGATTTCGATGCCTTGCGACAAGGCAGTTGCACGATGCTCGAGTGAGAGGCCCATTTTGGATTTGTTTCGCTATGCTCCACATCAAATTGCCCAGAAACATAAGGTCAAGGAGTTCAAGTTTGTCCTTATTGTTAGAATTCAACTTCTACTTCAGGTACCAATATTACTGGACCGAAGAAAGTGTTTTGGATTGTGGGGTGCCACAGTACCATCATTCCTTCCCAGAGGAAAGGGCCGACACATCTGGATCAGCCAGACCCACTACTGTGGGAGTTTTGGGCAAGGCCCATCGGACTCTTGTAGTGGTGAATAACCTCCAGGAAAAGCACCAGTCAGTTGTGCTCGAGACGTTAGGTACTGTCGCTGACCAAACCCTTAGTATTTAATAGATCCTGGTGCTACCGAGAGTTTCATTTCTAGTACAACGCTAAAAAGGATTAAGTTAAAGGCATTCGAACCTGATGAGTTAAGCCTTGTAGACATTGCTTCAGAAGCCAAACAAAATGTTGGAGGAAAGGTTATAGGTTGTACCCTTAAACTAGGAGAGTTTGTCACCAGGGCCAATTTGTATGTCAGGATCTTAGGATCTTATGACGTCGTGATCGGTATGGATTGGTTGGAATCGCATGAGGTGATACTCAACTGTAATACAAAATGGTTGATCTTGGTCGATGATGAGGAATAGAGATGCGTGATTGTAGGTCGAAACCAAGGAGTTTCCTGAGGTTTTTCTCTTCCTTCCAGTTATGGAAGAGCATGTGCAAGGGATGTAAGCTTTATGTGATCCTTTCATTGAACGAGAAGGGAGTAGCGGAAGGTATAGAACACCTTCTGGTGGTGAGAGAGTTGCGGACATCTTCCCAGAGAGTTGTGATTGGTACCACAGTGTCTGCGAGAGCCCAAAATGTTTGAGAAGTTTTTCAAATGCTCGTTTTATCAATCGAGGATTCACTACTTAGGGCATGTCATCTCCAATGAAGGTATCTCCATGGATCGAGAAAGGGTCGATGCTATTATGGAATGTCCTGCGTCGATGAATGTCTCAGAAGTGTGTAGCTTCATGGGTTTAGCAGGATACTATCAACAGTTCGTCGAGGGAGTTTAGAAGATAGCAAATCCGATCACGAAATTGCAGAAGAAGAACAAGAAGTTTGTTTGGACCAAGAAATGCGTGGAAGCATTTCAGAGGCCCAAGGAGATATTGACAATGACACCGATACTAAAGGTCCCTGACATAGACACGAACTTCTTGGTATGCACTGAGGCATCCAAGGAAGGCTTAGGTAGAGTCTTGATGCAAGACGGCCGAGTGATCGCTTACATCTCTAGGAAGCTGAGAAGGCATGAGGAAAACTATGTGATGCATGATTTGGAGTTGTTAGCCTTTGTATATTCCTTGAAGGTTTGGAGACACTACCTTGTTGGGAAAAAAATTTAACTAAAGATGGAGCACTGTGGACTACAACACATCTTTACGCAAAGCGACTTGAATGCGCGATAAGAACGTTAGTCGGAACTTCTTAGCGAGTACGATTTTGAGATTTCTTACATAAAAGGAATAGTGAACTGAGTAGCCGATGCATTGAGTTAGAGACCATGCATATTTTCAGTGTTGCCTCTTCAGATGAATCTACGTGAAAATCTTCTAACCTTATAGTGCGACAATGACTGGTATGAAGAGGTTGAGGATTTTATCGAACAAAACACAATGATGGTACTAAGATTTGAAGGATTTACATTTGACGACGATGGATTATTGAGGTTTAAAAATGGGATTTATTTGAGGAGCTTGATCGTAAATGAGGCTCATAGAGCAGTTTACATGGCTCACCCGGGATTCAAAAAGATGAGGGCGGACCTTAAACCCTTATTCTTATAGAAAGGAATGAAGGCATACATAGTCAACTATGTGGCTAGATGTCTAGAATGTCAGCATTTAAAGGCCGAACATAGACATCCAACAGGATTAATACAACCACACGCTATTCTGAAATCGAAATGGGAGGTTATTTCGATGGATTTTATTGTTGGATTGCCACTGCCGACAAGGAGACACGACTCGATTTTCGTGGTAGTTGACACTCTGACAAAGAGTGCTCATTTTATTCCTATCCATACTACGTATCAGGAACCTGTCATAGCTATAGTTTTCTTCAGTGAGAGTGTGAGGTTGCATGGCATGCCTAAGATGATTATATCCGATCAAGGATCGGTGTTTATTGAACGATTTTGGACTAGTTTCCAAGAGGCCTTGAGAACACAACTTAACTTTAGTACTGCGTATCACCTAGAGACTAATGGGTAGACCGAACTAATGAACCAGGCCTTGGACTACATGTTGTGCATGTACATGATGGACCAACAAAAGAGTTGGGAAGAATTATTTCCACTGGTGGAATTCACTTATAACAACAGTTACCAAAGAACCATTAAGATGGCGCCTTTCGAGTTTCTTTACGGGCGACCATGTCAGACGCCTTTGAGTTGGGATCATCTTGAGGATAGGGTCTTGGTGGGAACATAAGTGATCGAAGAAATGGAAGAGAAAATGAAAACAATAAGACAAAGGATTAAAGAAGCACAAGATCGACATAAGAGTTATGTCGATGCACACTGTGTCGACTGTAGTTATGAAGTTGGCGATCAAGTTCTTTTGCAGGTAAAACTGCATAAGAGTTCGATCAAGTTTGAAAAGAGAGATAAAATCTCTCCTAGGTCCATGGGACCTTTCGAGATTGTGGAGAGGAAGGGGCCCATGGCCTATCGACTAGCCTTATTTGATTCTTTGAGGCTTATGCACGATGTTTTTTACGTATATGTTTTGAGCCATTATATTAGTGATCCTACACATGTTATTGACATGAGTTCCTTGCAGGTATTGGACAAGGGGGCACTCACGGCTGAGTTGATCTGCATCATGGATAATCGCATCCGATAGCTATGACGTCAAACAGTAGATCAGGTCAAGTTTTAGTGGGACAACTATAGTCTGCATTCGGCAACCTGGGAGGACGCATATGATATGCGCCAGCAATTTCCATTTTTGTTTGATAGATAGACTTATGTTACGGTGATACACATTATTTCGGCACTTATATACTGTGAAAATTTGGAATGAAGTTTAGACCAAGAGGGGGTATATGTAACATCCCACTCTTGCACACACTGAGCGAACTTATTCATTGAGTACACTTGCTTGCAAGTGATCCAGATTAATATACTATTGGGAATTTGATTATGATTATGAGGCGTTATGAATTGATGACATGCTATTTTGTTGTATTGACATAGACAGGTGCTATTGACTTGGTTTTCCTAAGTGTGTAGGATTTTGGGCCTCGAGAATGCAGAGGCATCAATGAAACCCCTTGGACTCTGGATCGAGTCAAGGAGTGGTCTATTGGGGGTTTGATTGTTGTATATATGACATTTGTGCATATGATTAGATGATATTATTATGGATACTATATATGACATGATTCGTTGATGATGCAAGCTAGCGATAGCTTTCCGACCAGACTCACATGTGGAGTAAAGGGGTCACACACGACTACCAGAGACGTTGAGGGAGAAGTGTGGACAACAACCCTTACACGGCCTACTAGCACTCTCGTTGTAGCTCGAACTGTAGGTTAACGATTACCTAGTTCGATAAAACCCACGATGCAGTGAGGGCCGACTGCGACAGTCACTGACGATGTTTCTAATGGGCGCGCAATAAGGCAGGGTCCTTATTCCTTAAAGGTCCTTAGTCTCCCACAATATCACCTGGTCGAGTATTGACTCCATGGGTATTTGTTGTCTACCAAGTTAGTCAAGAGGCAAGTGGAACCCTTGGAGCACGTACTGCATCCTGAAGGGCATGTCACGCAAGAAAAATGGAAAGAGGCGAGTGGCACCCTTGGAGCACATAATGAGTTCTGAAAGGCATGTCGTGCAAGGGAAGCAGGTTGAGGCGAGTGGCACCCTTGGAGAACCTAGTGCCTCCTGAAGGGAATGTCAGGTTGTTAATTAATAAATGGATAAACCTAGATGGCCTTAGGATGAATAACGTGATACGAAAGATTTAAAATATTTCCCCTAATAAAATGTCGTCCAACCTAGGAAAATAAAGTCTAAGTCTAAGTGATACTTGTGATAAAAGAATTTTTATCTATTTATATAAAAATAAAAATAAAAATAAATAAATAATAATGATAATCATCGTTAATCATGTGACGAGAAGGGGGTAAGTAATTCATTTAATTCATAAAAATCTTTTGGGGGATAAAATTTAAAAAGGGGAAAAGGGGAAATAATTGGTTTCTCACTTATGCTAATAAAAAATTATTAATTAAAAAGGTAAAAGGAAAAAAGTTAATTTTCTACACCTGCCAATTTGAGTTTTAAATGAAAAGGGAAAGAGAGAAATTTAAAAGAATTGGGAATCTAGGAAAAAGTGGGAAACACAAAAAGAAAGGGGAAACCCAAGGAAAAAGCAGAAAGTCTAACTTAGTAAGGTATCTAGCATTTAAGTACTTTCTAAATTAAACTCAACTAGTAAATTAGTAAGGGGAAAAGTTATTAAAACTTGTAAGGGAATATGGGGACACCTAGGAGCGATTCTAGGAGTGCTTTTAGGTGGGTGAGGGAAATCAGAGTAATTAATTAATTAATGACATTAATTTATCATGCAATAAAGGGGATGGGTGACACATGTACAGGGAGGATTTTATTAATTAAATTGTTGAAAAATAAATTAAATGGGAATTTGGGAAAGTAAAGGACTTCGAAACTCTATCTAATGGAGGGAGGAGAAGGATGATGGATGTCTTCTGTTATGCATAACGTTATGCTGCAGAATTTTAGACTTGACTGACTTAGCTTGTGGGAGTTGGGATACCCAGCTCAGTGAGGAGTGGTAGCTTGGCCTTGCGAAGCGAGCTGGGAGCTAGTTGCTCTTTGGTTTAGTGTGTGTGGCCCCTTTGCGGCTCAGGGGGCTAAGGGGGAAGAAGAGTACCCCTAGCATTGGTTGGGAGGTACTGGTGAAGTCTCATCAGTCGGAAAGTGGGAGATGCACGAAGTGCGCAGGACAACAACTTAGAGTGGGGGACTTGGGCTACGATACACTTCCTTTATTCTACATGGTAGATTATTAGTATACTTTACGCTTTTAGTTTTGTTGATCTGGATTATTTTTGGCACGAAATGAGATCGGAGATATAATAAAGAAATGCACAAAGATGTCACATATATTCAATAATATAACAGAAATGTATCATATATGCAACCATAAACACATATATATAGTAATACACGATTTCTATTAATGAAATAAATGTACAGACACTGTAAAAATACAGAGTTAAAGACTCGCTAGAATGGTGGCAGCTTATCTCTGAGAAGAGATGTGACGGCTACTCACATTCAAAAGAAGATGATTACAATGAGGCTCTGAAGGAATTTTTACAATAAGAGAAAATGCCAAAAACTCTAAACATCCTAAAATCTAACCCTAGGAGATGAAGCGCCGAAAGTCATGTGGGCCCAGTTTGGGTAAGTTAGTACATCAATTTCCCGGGGTCGTAACTTTTGCATACGATCTCTGTTTTAGGTGTATCATAGCTCGTTGAAAAGGTATCATCGAGGAGATTCATTTTGGGGGATCAATCATGCCTTTTGATATCATTGAGAACCTAAATATCGAAAAACCTTCATTTAGGCCCTCAAAATGGCCCCGAAAGTTAAAACCTGCTAAAAATAGTAAATTGCCAAAATTGCCAGAAAATTGTTTTGAGCCAGTCGGAAATGGTGGGTGGCAACAGATATCCACATGGATCAATCCTCCATCCTTAGGAAGCAATGGTATCCATTGTGTTGAATTCCCGAGGGAGAGGGAAAAGCGTTTGTTGAATTTTCATCTTGGTGAGCTACTTTCCTTGTTGGAGACGTCGCGCTGCTTAGTTTGTGGAAGTCTGTCATGAACCTGTTGAGGCTGAGGTTGTTCAAAAAGTCGGGATACATGAGAGGATGGTGTGCAGAAGGAATATTTGTGATTTTATGCAACCTTTTCGACCTGCTTCTGTTGGATAGAAGGTGCTTGGGGCGAAGCTGTAGTGGTTGTAGTGTCCTTTTGTTCCCCTTTTGAAGAGATTGTGAAGAAGCTGAATTTTGCAGTATGAGATACTACCTTGTGACACTTTTTAGGTGGAACAATAGTTGGAACTACCTCTGGTATTCTATAGAGATGACTCCCCAGAGAAACAATGACACTGCGGGGTCGAGACTCATAAACAACATGGCGCTTCCACATATATGGTTGGCCCAAGAGAAAATCACAGACATACAGTGGGGAAACATCACATAATACCTCATCCTTGAAGGTTTGGATTTTGTATGAAAATCGACATTGTTGGCTGACACGGAGATCTCGTACTTGGTGAAGCCACCCGATGTTGCATGGTTGTGGGTGTGGTGTTGTCAACAATCTCAACTGTTTGATGACCTCTGCTGAGATGAGGTTCTTATGGCTTCCACTATCAACAATAAAATGTAGCAGGATCCCCTTCACCCACATATGTGAATGGAAAAGATGCTCCCCCTCTTCAGGATCTGTTGGTTCTTCTGGTTGAATTGTTGCGGTCGCGACAATAGCAGCGGGGTCTGCATCAATGATCTGTCCTTTACCATTGTTTTTAGAATCAGATTCTGAATCAAGGTTCATCTCTTTGTCTTTGTGCTCGGCCACCAATGACTTTTTTGAGCGACATTCATCGGTTTTGTGCCAAGGTATTTTGTGGAACTCGGACCATTTTCCGGTGTCCTTCTTTGTCTTCCCGTGACCCTTGTTTTCTTGTGTCTTGGACTGGTTTTCGAGAGACTGCTTGTTAGGGCCATCTTTTTCATACTTTGGTTGTTGTGTATTTTCAAACCCGAACTCCCATTTGTTCTGGTGCTTAAATGTCTGCTTTATTTTAACAACATATCGATAAGCAGCACCGAGTGATGAGATGTCCAGAAAATCCATTTCAGTCTGGATGTATCTGTGTAGAGCCCTACGGTATTTAAAAACCAAATGTCGCTCGGAGTCTTTGATACCCAGCTTGGTGTGCAAGGTATGGAAGGTATTGGTGAAATCTGGAACTGTGTGGCCCCTCTCTTGCCGCAGTGTGGTCCATCTCATGTGCTGGTCCTCATAGTTGCCAATAGGGTAATACTGTTCCTTTACCACATCCACAAAAAAATCCTAAGTGGGATCGGCCCCGTATATTCCAGACTCCTCTGTGAAAATTTTATCCCAGTAAGTTTCCCACCAATGTTTGACATGAGGGAGAGATTTAAAGAGTGCGAAGGTGATATTTTATTTGTCGTAAAAATTGTGAATAGAGAAATAACCTTCTAGCAGAGTTAACCATTTTTCTAGGGCTTCTGCATTTATCTGTCCTTCAAATACAGGAATATCAAAATTATCTTGTACCTTGAAAGGTGAGGTGCCTCCAAAGTGGTTGCTTGATGAATATGCACCTGCTATTATTGGCAGGCATTGAAGGATGTGGGAAAAATTCTCCATCATTTCGTCCCTTTGTCGCATGAGAGCTTGCTCAAGCAATAGATTGATAGGATCATATGATCCGTCGTTTTTATTTTCTTCTTCCATTGAGGGTTTCTTGGGTGTGTGAGAGAGATTGTATTCAAGAGAGACAAGATTGAGACCCAAATTGATATACTCAGACCTCGTCGGGGACATGCACTGGAAAAACAATCAAGAGAAGCCTGCTCTGATACCACTGATCCAGATTATTTTTGGCACAAAATGAGATTGGAGATATAATAAAGAAATGCATGGAGATGTCACAAATATTCAATAATATAACAGAAATGTATCAGATATGAAATCATAAACACAGATATACAGTAATACATGATTTCTATTAATGAAAGAAATGTACAGAGACTATAAAAATACAGAATGAAAGACTTGCTAGAATGGTGGCAGCTTAT
Source organism: Picea engelmannii (assembly GCA_009831015.1). Taxonomy (NCBI): domain Eukaryota; kingdom Viridiplantae; phylum Streptophyta; class Pinopsida; order Pinales; family Pinaceae; genus Picea; species Picea engelmannii. Next base: position 430,111 of record ML798198.1, read on the forward strand.
CTCTGAGAAGAGATGCGACGGCTACTCGCATTCGCAAGAAGATGATTACAATGAGGACCTGAAGGCCCTTTTACAATAAGAAGGATATCCAAAAACCCTATACATCCAAAAACCCTATACATCCAAAAACCTAACCCTAGGAGATGAAGCACCAAAAGTCATGTGGGCCCCGCTTGGGTAAGTTAGTACATCAACTTCCCGGGGTCGTAACTTTTTCATACAATCTCCATTTTAGGCGTATGATATCTCGTTGGAAAGGTATCATCGAGGAGATTAATTTTTGGGGATCAATCATGCCTTCGAATATCATTGAGAACATCTATATCAAAAAACCTTCATTTAGGCCCTCAAAATGGCCCCGGAAGTTAAAACCTGCTAAAAATAGTAAATTTCCAAAATTGCCAGAACATTGTTTTGAGCCAGTCGAAAAAGTTAAGTGGCCACCAATATCCACCTGGATCATATATATATTTAATTAGGTAAGGAAAATGATTAACTTAGCATTTTAATTGATAACTGAATTTCCTCCATAGACTTAAGCTCACCGTTGATTGATTCCCTTGGCTTTAGATTCCCTGCATGTTGTGACTGTCCTATGGTTTTATCGGTTTGTGATGAGTTTGTGCTTTTTCGCCCCCTTCATCCTGTTGGAATCCAACTCACATTTTTCCATGATCCTAAAAGCTGCCTACACCTTTGTCTTGCAAACATCAAATTTTGTCGTAGTTTTTAGATAAACGACATTTTCATTTCTTGCGACATTTACACACTTGTTTTCGTTTTGTTTTCACGACTGTAAGCATGAAAACTAAATCTTTCGAAGTTACATTTTGATCACTATCTGAACCATCATGATCTTTTTATCGATGTTCCTACTGCGCTTACCTTCTGTCTATCATTATGTAGCTGGAAGAACTTTCGAACCTTGCTCATCGGTCATTCTTATATTGATGATGTGATTGAGTTTCATTGAGTTTGCAATACATTAATATTTGGATTTACACTTTTTATGACATGCCTGATCATTGATTCTATGAAAATGCATGAGGGTTATGATTAAGTTTTTATACATATATGATATAATCCTTATGTTAATCTTTTTATAACTTTGGCTTGTCAAGTATTATGAGTATCGTTTGGCACCATTGTTTAAACTTTTGATTATATGCATTGGCCCATAGTTGATTTTGGGTTTTGATTTGTATATCGGATGTTTAAACATTATGGTATAATGCTTACGTGTATTGGCATAAACATTTGATTTCATTGGTTGTACACATGGCCTAATGGTTGAACTATCATTATGGAGTTAATAGCTATGAAACTTGGCGATTGTACTTGGGTAATGAATATTATGCATGGCAGACTCCACCACCCTCGCATGCGCGCATTTATGCTTACCCCCTTTTGCTCGTTCATTGCTGTTAGACCGAATAGCTCTTCTCCTGTGTGTGTTGGTGAATTCAGACCCTTCCCTTACAATGCATTCGGCTCCATGGCCTTAGTCGTGAGAGTTGAACCCAATGGCAACCAGGCCCTGTTGATGTTTGACAATGCCCGCCAAGATTTGGCTGACAGTGGATGGCTTTCCTTTGTGAAACGATTTGAGGGTTTTAACCTTTGCGTAGCTCGACAGTTTGCCATGACCTTCGATGGTTGTCGAGCCAAGGTAGGCGATGTGTAGTTAGAGATTGATGAACAGTTCATCATCTCGGCTACGGGGTTACCTATTTCGGGACAGCGTTGGTTTAAGAATTGCAAGGTCGAGGAAGTGCCGTGGACATTGTTGTTTCAATCGCGCAAAATCACCTCCTGTGATAGAGGTATGTCCATGACTAGGATTAAACAATGATGGCACGATTTATTAATGATAATCAAGCAGTTTGTCACCTGTGAAGGTAGATACGGGCTTGTCTTCCTTTACCATCTGCGCCTATTGATGATTTTTATAGGTTATCCCCTAAACATGTCATTCTATTTTCATCGGAGCTTGTATAAGATGTCTAAAAAATATAAGAGGCACAAGGCTGACAACAGCCTGTTTCATCATGGGCTTATCAAGCTCATGGTTGTTTATCATCTGAGATTACTTGGTGACATTTGGAAGGATTTCATTTCCCGTAATGGCTTTGAAGATACTGACCCTACACAGGTTGATAAACCTGTGGTAACTGAGACTAAATCTGAACCGCCGGTACCCTTGCACCTCCTATTGCCTAAACCCTCGGCCTACCTTCCTGTCGACCTGTAAGGTAGCTAGAGAGGTAGTGGGGTCCACTATATTATTAAATAAGGCCCACTATGGTAGTTAGATATAATAAATGTAAGAGGACTTCTTAGAAGGTTCTACTTCTAGAAGATTCCTCCTCTAGAATGTTCTTAGGTGATGGTAGCACTATATACAGGGGTTCAAGCAATGTAATGAGACATGAAGAGAATTATTGTTTTTGGAGCGGTAGCTCAATAGGAGGATGCCCCCTCAAAGAGGCAAGTGAACAGGAGAGGATCCCTTCCATAATAGGATCCATTGTATGGTGTTGCCCTACCTCAAGGGTTTGGTAATAATAAAGTGTGGTTTCTTCTATCTTGTTTGTGGATCTATTGTGTATTCAGTATTTGTGGTGATTATATTTACAGATCTGGTTTAGGTACCTAACAAATTCAGGTTCTTAACACGACCTACCTGAAACAGTAACTAAGAGTGCAGAGGCCATTAAAAATCCCGTGAGCAAGAAACCTAAGGCAAACCGTGCTGCAAACGCCAAAGGGAAAAGGAATGCACGTTTGATTTCACAGATGGCAAGGAAAAAGCCAAAAACCACTGTTGAGCCAAATCCTATCGTCTTGAGTGAGGACTCTGATTCGTAAGTGGAGCGTTTCTTGGCCAGCGAATACCCCTATTCGCAAGGTTTGTGTGCCGAACCCTCATATGACTTTGTATCAAACCTACCCCCCTGCCTAAAGAACATCCCTAATTACCCAGGCATTAAGTTGCCTTGTGAAACCCTCAGTCATTTGCCCAAGCCCTTGCCTACTCTATCTAAACCTACACAGTCACCATGTGATCAGTGCAATGCATGGTTAGAGCGGTATTATGTTGATGTTCCTATACTCCAGTCAAAGATTCAATCTTTAGAAGACCAGATTGTCGTGCTAACTAGACAAAAAGACAAGCTTCAAGCAGTGGATAAAAAACAAAAGACAACCGGCTCCATCCTGTACAAAAACGTGGAATCAGCCACGGCTGTTGTAAATTCCAAGCTGGCATAATCAACTGGCCTCGTCGCTACACAGGTATGGAAAATTTGATATCGTTTTGTTTTGTAAATAATCCAGTTTGCTATAATGATTTGTATTCAGTTTTTAAAGAGTTTTGTTCACATCTTGAATGGCTCTGTTATATTGCGTGCATTCTATATATATTTTTGTTTTGAAATGTCGATCTGATATACAATCCGATCATTCCCAGTATAGAGATCGATAGATTCTGATTGGGTTTGAGTGATATGCGTTTAGATTTGATTGACTGGTTTGCCTTATTTAGTCGACAAAATTAATAGTGTGTTTTCGAATGGATTGGTGTGTATCCGATTTCAAAAAGAATTTTTTCATACTCAGTTTAGAACACAATCGTATTCGGATTTGATTTTGTTATGATCTATATGCTACGATTGCCAAACAATTTGATTGAATTAATTGTTACGATATGCTCTTTCTTACGATGTTCAAAACTGAGATATTTCTCTGTTCGATTTTAATGTGGGAAATGAACGACTCTGTTTTTAGAAAAAAAATATGTTCATTTAAGTCTGTACAGTTGTGCCCGAATCATGGAATGGATTCGATTCGTGACAACTATGATAAACCTCAACCGATTGATTCGTTAATTAGAACGATTTCGTTTTGATTAAAGTCGATCAACCCTGTTTTCCCAAATTGGCCATAACAAATTAAGAATTCTACCAAGCCTGTTATGATCTTGGTTTAAATTGCTTTTTGCACCAAATTTGAATTAATCTATTCCTGGCTTGGACCGTTTTCTGTGTCAACTCAGTCATAACGATTGGAATGATCCCGTCGAATTATAATCGTTTCAAATTGATATCAAAAGATTACAAAAATGTTAGATTCGGGTGGTTATGAAACGAATTGATTGACTGTGTTATTTTTGTTACCAAATTCGGTTACGATTCGTAGAATGTAATCGATCTTGCTAACCTCAGTTTGCAAAAATGTGATCGGGTATCTCTTATGCACTATGATACACCTTGTTTGCTATGTCGTTACGACGAATTGTAAACGATTCGGTTCATTTTGATTATATCTCCTGTTGGTATAACGGCATAACAAATGCATTAGATTTGTTTTATTGGTTGCACTAGATATGACTCTTTTAGACCTGATTCTGTGGTAATTAAACGAACAGAGTTGAATGATTTTATGATTCTGTTTTGATTTCAAATGGTTTATCAAGCTCTAATTGAATAAATCGTTTTCAAATGGCTGTTAAATGATAATTGAATTAAATCTCATTCAATGATTTGATTTGATTTCAATTCTGATTCTGTATATTATTTTCGACTAGCTACAAAATCAGATGATTCTGTAGCTAAGTCTGTGGAATTAGATTTTTATTGTTTTGCTAATAAAATATCTCTCTAACTTGTTATTTTTGGTCCATTTCAGGTGAACTTGAAATTTCATTGGATTTGATGAGCAGTTTAGAGGATATTTGAAATATTTTAGTTTTATTTTAATTTCCTAGTTTAGTTGAACATTGGGAGATCTTCCAAGATTTTTGTAAACAATTTTAACTTCCACGGGGAGGTTTTACCCTGCGGAAAGACTTATAAATACTTATTATTTTTGTAATAACATAATCCTCATTCGTGGGAGAACAAGGATATGGAATTCTAATACAAACAGAGACATAAATTGATGTTCTGTTACAGCTTTAGTTTTTCATGATATCAATCTTTTGTTTTATGTTTATGTGTATCAATTTGCATTTGGTTAATGACTACTTTAGCTATCTTAATCTTTCTGCAAATGATATGATCTAATCAATATAATCCATATCTGATTTCTTCCAGTATTTAAAGACATAGCAATTACTTGATTCAATTTGTGAAAGACAGGTTTCTCTTCTTCATTAACTGGATTATTAAGTATAAGTTTTTGCATAACAGGTTTACCTTATTGCAGAGATTTATAAATCATATAATTGTTATGATTTTTATGTCTTGTTTGTCCTGTAAATAAACTCAAAGAACATTGCAGCCTATCGTTTATGAGAAGCTTTTGGATTATCCGGTGCAAGTTTCCTTCCTCCGACCAGCTTCGAAGTCATCATACACAGGACAAATCTGGAGCGTTTCCAGGTCAGTTTGTTGTTTATTCGTTTAGTATATTTGTTAGTATTTTAGTTAGATATATGTGTGTTTAGTATATTATATTGTTTAATTTCAGTAAGTTTTATTCCTTGTTTATAAAATCAAAAAATCAACAAAAACATCTCTCGTTGTCTTAGGGCAAAAAGCAAATGAGTTTTTCAGGTTTTAATTAAATCTGTAAATTGTCTATATTGTACATTTTGTGAATAAGTGATATTGCAGTTAGTAGTTAGATAGTTGATTAGAGTTAGTATAATATTAATTAGTAGTTTGTATATATATAGTTTAGTTTAGTTTTAGTTTAATTTTTTTAGTAGTTAGTTTAGTTTGTTTTATTTATTGTTAGTTAGTTTAGTTTGTTTTATTTATTGTTAGTTAGTTTAGTTTGTTTTAATTGTTTTAGTTAGATTAGTTAGTTTAGATTAGTTTTCTCTTTGGTTTTCCTAGGACCTTAGATCGGCCAACGAAGCCGCTAAACCCGTCAGGGTGGTTCATTCCAAACGGCTTGGGTTATTAGACAACCTGGACCGGTTCCACTCTCTCAGTTGACGGGCGGTCAGTTTCGCCCAGCAACAAATGGTGCTAGAAGGAGGGCCCAGACTTAATTAATGGCATGAGGTGGTCGCAAGACTCTTCCTCCCCCTAATCGCTTACCTATAGTGACTAGAATCCATTGACTTGATAAGATTCCCCTTCAAACAACAACTACTTCAACCGACGATCCACAGATCACAGTTGAGCCAACAACCCCTAATCCTACACGTGGTGACCTACAAGAGATTGTACGCCAATCTCTTATTAAAACACATAGTGCCTTAGCTCGTCTTAGGCAACCAAACCGTCTGTGGGGTCAACCTTTGGACTTCTCTGATATCAGAGAACAATTAGGTGACACTAACCTCGCTGTGAATCCCATAGATCCAATCACAAATCCTGCTGCAGGAGGATCTGGGATACCTCCTTCACCACCTCCATCATCTCCTTCCTCTTCTGGAGGAGATTCTTCTGACGAAGGCAATTCACCTTCTCATAATTCCACACCCACTACCCCAATGGAAAATCAGAACAACCCTGCTAGAACTTGGCTTGATCAGGATGTTGTAGCTGTACCCGGAGCCCAACACCCTTTACCTAAACACCCGGAGAAATGGCTTCCCAAGTTTGATCCCGACTCAAAACAAATAGCTGAAGATCATATCAAAAAAAATATGTTAGCCATTAGACTCTGCAATGTTGAACATGAAGACGTTGTCTGTAGGTTTTTCCCTTACACTTTTGAGGGTAATGCATCCACTTGGTACTTTTCCCAACAGCCCCACACCATCGTGTCTTGGGAAAAGTTTGAGTCATGCTTTTTGGAAACGTTTGGAGACGGTAAACCTCCGGAAGTCCTAGTCATGGACCTTTCAAGCTTAAGAATGAACCCAAAAGAAAAAGTTAAATACTTTAATCAAAGATTCATAACACTTAAAAACCGAATCCCTGCAGATTCTATGCCTTCCGAGAGTCTTATAATAGGTTACTACACTAAAGCTCTACATCAAAGTATAGCTATTTGGGTTAAAATATCTAAGAAAGCTACGTTGTTAGAATCCTTCGAGGAGGCCAGCCAGATAGAAAAAGGCATACTTAGCCTTAAGGACTCTTCTAGCAACGAAACAGAGGCTAGTTCTGCTCCCAAAAAGAAGATTGAAATTCTCTCCAGATCCACTCAAAGTAAAACACAACCTGAAAACTCTGATTTGGAAAATTTAACTAAAGTTGTTCAAAAACTATCAAATCAAGTTACAGACTTAAAAAGGTCAACTGAAGAAGCTTCCTCGAGTAAAGGACCCTACAAAACTCCTTTCYAAAAACCTTTTCCTACCAACCGACCTATTCCAACCACCGAGGGCCTTAATCTAGAAAGTTTGCAATGTGCTCTTCAAACAATTCTAGAAGCCCAAGATAACTTGATACCCCCTGAGACCCCTCAGGAGGTAGTTGAACAAGAAACGGTTCAAGAAGAAGAGTCTTCTCCAAACATTTTTGGACACTTCTCGGATAGCCTCTTTCAAACTAACTTCGAGACTGTTCACCCTTATAACACTAGGAGTAAGACAGCAAACAAGCCTTCTACCGAAAACACTACAACTTTGCCTCCAAAGCCTTCTAAATCAGCAGAGACTAAAGAGAGTAATGTGAACCTCAACTTAGATTATGATGTTGTTGAAGATCTTAAAAAGTTAAGGGCTAACATTTCTATTTATGAGTTATTGAAGTTTCCATTTTTGTTACAAAAGATGTTGCAAAATATTTCAGAGAATGGCAAGAATGGTAATTCAAGTTGTAACAAGGTTGTGCAAAGCAAAGTCCCTCAGAAGACTTCCACTAAAAATAATCCTGATCCTCAAGATAAAGGAAGCCTTCCTGTAGTCCCTGTAAATAATGTAAATACTGTAAATAATGTAGATAAATTAGCATTAGAAATTGCGAGTAAGAAGCCACAAGTTATTACTCCTAGTACTCGCAAAAATGTACCTCATTTTCTTTTAACTTTCAAGATTTTCAACAGAAATGTGCATAATTGTATGGTAGACTCAGGAGCATCATCCAATGTGATGCCTTGGTCTGTCTGCCAAAAGATTAACGTTGAAGTGGAACCATCTACTTTAAAAATCATACAACTTGATCGGACAAATGTTAAAGTTATAGGCAAGCTAAAAAATGTATTGATTAGATTATTGTCTAACCCCAAGGTTCATCAATTTATTGATATAATTGTTGTGGATATTCTAGAAGTGTATGGTCTGTTTTTAAGAAGGGACTGGTCGGAGCAGCTACATGGTTACTTCACAACAGACCGGTGTCACTTATGGCTCCCAGAGAACGGTAAGCCCAACAAGATTAAAGTGAATCGTGAGCGCTACCTTAAGTTCACGGTCACAGATTTGAACGATCCTAACGACCCATATACACCTTCTGCTGATTCAATAGAATTCCAAGGGATGGACACCTTCTTCGGCAATTTCATGGCCAAGGCTTCACCTATCATCAATCCAGAACAGTTGTCTGAGATCGTAGCATATGTGCAACCAACAGCTTCTATGCAACAGTCCCATGAGCCCGATGGAAACCAAATTTGGTCTGTATATTTCGATGGTTCTAAGTCTAAAGAAGGAGTTGGTGCAGGCTGCATCATCATCGATCCGACAGGTAACAAGACATTAATGGCTTTTAGACTAGAATTTGAATGTACTAATAATACTGCAGAATATGAGGCTTTACTGCAAGGTCTCAGAAAATCTCTGGATATGAACATTCAAAATCTGGTTGTATGTGGCGACTCTGAAATAGTGGTTAGACAGGTAAGAGATTCTATACACTGTCTTTCCCCACATCTCAAAATTTACCAGTCTGAGGTATGGAGTTTGATGAATAAATTTTCTGCATTCAATATAAATTCCATTCCTAGATTAAATAACGCTGAAGCAGATTTATTAGCTAATGTAGCTTCTAAACTTCTTCCTACAGAAGGCTTGTCCCCAAACGCATTCTCCATGGAGCTATTGTTTCAACCATCTGTCCCTGACAATATCACAAACTGGAGAGTATTTGACGATGATCAGCAGATCATTAACTTTCTGCACATGGAAGAAACCTTTCAAAGCGCGGTGATAGATGAATGCACGCACAATGATAATTTGCATGACTTTACGGTAATACCTGATCCGAAATATCCTGAGGCACTATCGGACATGGTAAATTCCATACCCAAATCCATAGTTAGATTAGAGAAGTTTTATGATTTTGAAGATAAATTTAAAAAGACGGTCAATTGTAAAACTAATAGTTCCTCGTTGTCTTATGAAAAAGTGAACTTAGGAACTGATGAAAAACCTCAATGCATTAATCTAGGATTGGGATGTTCTCGAAAAGAAAAAGTTGCATTCATTAAATTATTCAAAGAATTCAAAGATGTCTTTGCATGGACATATGACGATCTTAAAACTTTCGACCCCAATATCATACAACATGTCATCCCGATGAAGCCCCAAACCTTACCCTTCCAACAGAAATTGAGGAAAATGCATCCTAAACTTGAACCGACCATTCAAAAAGAATTGAATAAACTCCTAAGTGCTAAAATAATGTTTCCTGTTAGGCACACTCAATGGGTTTCCAACCTTGTCCCAGTGCGGAAGAAAAACGGGGAAATCCGACTTTGTGTCGGTTTCCGAAACCTCAATAGAGCGTCTAATAAAGACAACTATCCTGTCCCTCCCATGGAACAGATCCTTCAACATGTATATGGTTTCAAGAGGCTATCCTTATTGGATGGTTTCTCTGGATACAACCAAGTATTGATGTCTCCACCAGACCAGCTCAAAACTACCTTCCGTACCCCGTGGGGCACTTATGCTTATCGCAAAATGCCCTTTGGATTGATTAATGCGGGTGCTACCTTTTAGAGAGCAATGGAAATTTCTTTCTGAGGCTTAATCAATCAGTCCATCGTAGTTTACTTAGATGATGTGACTGTATTTTCAAAAAAAAAAAATGATCATCTAACTCACTTACGAGCCGTCCTGCTGCGATGTCATAAATATGACATCTCCTTGAACCCCAAGAAGTCCATCTTCGTAGTAGAATAGGGTAAAATCCTAGGATTCATTGTGTCTAGTGATGGGATGATTATTGACCCCGAAAGGACTCAAGTCATCGGTAAAATCCCCCCCCCCTACATCCAAAAATCCATGCAGTCTTTCTTAGGCCAAATTAACTTCGTGAGAAGATTTGTCCCCATCTTCCCCGAAATGGTCAGACCCTTGCAGAACCTGATTAAGAAAGACACCCAATATCACTGGGGATCCCCAGAAAACCAAGCTTTTAATGCAATAAAGAAGGCCATAATAGACGCTCCGTCTCTCATGACCTCTGAATTCTCTCAAGATTTTACACTCTATACTTTTGCCTTTGACTGTTCCTATGCCATCATCCTAACTCAGAATAATGTTGAGAACAATGAAGTACCCATCGCCTTTATGAGATCTGCTTTCAAAGGTGTCAAACTTAACTACCCAACGGTTGATCGGCAAGCCTATGTTGTTTTCAAAGCAGTTAAGCATTTCCGGTCCTATCTTTTGAAGTCAAGAACGAAAGTCATAGTCCCCTACCCTGTTGTGAGGAACTTGTTAGTGAAGAAGGAGTTAGGAGAGAAGAGAGCCAACTAGGTCACCTCCTTGCAGGAGTATGACTTAGAAATCACCCCAGCTCAGATTGTGAGAGGCCAAGGGTTGTGTAAGTTGGTTGTTGATTCGGAAACAGGACAACCAGAAGACATTGATACGTCAAACATAGGACAAAGCGATCAAAGTTTGATCTGTTGCGCACAAAACCTTGTTAGTCCTTGGTACAATGATATAAGATTCTGTCTTGAACATGGATCAGCTCCCCGTCACCTTGACCCCGCTAAAAGAAGAGTGTTGAGATTGAAGTCTTCCTCGTTTCATCTGGTTAACGGTATGCTATTTTGTCAGAGTTTTGATGGCGTACTGATGCATTGTCTTGAAAAAGACGAAGTAGAAAAAGTATTACTCGAGTTGCATGCAAGAGAAGTTGGTGGCCACTTCGGTGGTGACACCACTGCTCATAAGGTTTTGAGAGTCGGTTATTACTGGCCCACACTTTTTAGAGACGCCCAGGCCTTGTGTCATAAATGTATCATCTGTCAGAAAGAATCAGGACGGTTACAAAAACCAGCCTTCCCCTTGCAACCTGTTTCAGTAGATTCTCCTTTCCAGCAATGGGGCCTTGATATCATAGGTCCTGTTAACCCTCCGTCCTCGCAACAACACAAGTATATTGTGACATCCACATATTACTTTACTCGATGGTCTGAAGCTGTTTCATTAAGAACTATCAACACCAGTCAGGTAATTTCCTTTCTAAATTCGAATATCATCACTCGTTTTGGTATCCCTGAGTGTCTGGTCTTTGATAACGCTTCATATTTTTCCTCTCTTGAGATGACTGAGTTCGCTTTGGAAAAAGGAATTAAGTTGAAGTATTCTGCTAGTTACTACCCCCAGGGAAATGGATTAGCAGAATCAACAAACAAGAACTTGATCAAAATAATCAAGAGAACTGTGGTTGAAAACCACAAAAATTGGTAGAATGCACTACTGAACGCACTATGGGCTGATAGGGTAACACCCAAAGCTGCTATAGGTAACTCCCCCTTTTTTCTCGTTTATGGCAGAGAAGCAATTCTGCCACCTCACATTCTTCTTCCTTCTCTTCAGTTGTCACAAAAAGTCCAAGAAGAAGATTGTCCCCCTTTAGAAAACCGAATTAACGCTTTGATGAAGCTAGAAGAAGTAAGAGCCCAAGCTAAGCGTAAGTTAGATCAACATCAACAATTGGTTAAAAGCTGGTTCGACTCTAATTCTGCTTCTGATAGGAATTTTGAAGTAGGCGATCTCGTCTTGAAGTGGGACAAAGCGCATGAAGGAAAGGGAGAGCACACTAAATTCCAAAACTTATGGCTTGGGCCATTTTTAATTGCTGAAAAGTTGGGTCCTAGTTCCTTTCGATTGCAGAATCTTGAAGAGAAGCTTGACACCTACCCGGTGAATGGCCAAGCCCTGAAAAGATACTTTGTTTGATAACTACCCTTGTATATTATGTACATATTTTTATTTTATTTTGCATCTCCGTTTGCTTTCTATTTTGATTTTGATTTGAATTTATCAGTTTTTTGTGTTTTTTGAAAAATACACATACCTGTACACTAAGCTATTCAGACAAAGACTATAAGAAATTTTCTTCACTGAAATAACTTCTGAAAAATTTGTACAAACATCAATGATAGATTGCTGAAATTGATAATCTGTGTTGGAAAATTTTGTTGTTTGAAAGAAGTTCAATGATTTCAATCTCTGAGCAAAGATTTCCATGATCATCTATTATCTTTTTACGTTGTCCCTTTTCCGTAAAGGAATGACTCAAAAGATGTCTCCCTGTCATAGGAAGTTGTTTTTATAAATAAAACATCTCTGGAGCTGAATAAAGGACAGTTCTAAAAAAAATAATTTCTGATGAGGTCTAAAAAATATGATAAAATATTATGATTTTCAGCGTCACCCCGCTCAACTATATATACCTATGAAAAAATATATATATATATATGAATAAGAGCTATGGGAAGTGTTTGTAAACCCGTCGGGATACTGAACAGGTCCGCTGGCAGCGGGTAAATGCATGCATGGCGCCAAGGCAACTTCATCGGGGTACTGAACAGACCCGCTGGCAGCGAAGCAATATCGGGTATATGAAAATTTTCAAAAAGAAAAGAAACCTCTTTAATGTCCTTTATTCTAATCCATAACTTCTTAAACAGGATACAGATGTCAGAGTGGGTTAAATGGCAACCCTGTCGAGGCTATGGACGCCTGTTGGCAGCAGTGGCCATGCCAACAGTATTGGATATTTTATCTTTAATATCATGACTTTCTAATCTTAAGACTCTTATTGGTTTTCATCTTTTGAAACACTGCTGGAAAAGATGGTTAATGATGATGTTTGTACGATTTTCTGGTGGTTATTTTTGAGTTGAAATTTTCTTTGCTGTCCTAATCTGAATTTGTTTCTTTTGACAGAGATAACTGCTTCTACCAGTGTGTCGCCATTGTTGGCAGGAAACTCACATTTTTCCATGATCCTAAAAGTTGCCTACACCTTTGTTTTGCAAACATCAAATTTTGTCGCAGTTTTTAGATAAACGACATTTTCATTTCTTGCGACATTTACACACTTGTTTTTGTTTTGTTTTCACGACTGTAAGCGTGAAAACTAAATCTTTCGAAGTTACATTTTGATCACTATCTGAACCGTCATGATATTTTTATTGATGTGCCTACTGCGCTTACCTTCTGTCTATCATTATGTAGCTGGAAGAACTTTCGAACCTTGCTCATTGGTCATTCTTATATTGATGATGTGATTGAGTTTCATTGAGTTTGCAATACATTAATATTTGGATTTACACTTTTTATGACATGCCTGATCATTGATTCTATGAAAATGCATGAGGGTTATGATTAAGTTTTTATACATATATGATATAATCCTTATGTTAATCTTCTTATAACTTTGGCTTGTCAACTATTATGAGTATCGTTTGGCACCATTGTTTAAACTTTTGATTATATGCATTGGCGCATAGTTGATTTTGGGTTTTGATTTGTATATCGGATGTTTAAACATTATGGTATAATGCTTACGTGTATTTGCATACACATTTGATTTCATTGGTTGTACACATGGCCTAATGGTTGAACTATCATTATGGAGTGAATAGCTATGAAACTTGGCGGTTGTACTTGGGTAATGAATATTATGCATGGCAAACTCCACCACCCTCGCATGCACGCATTTATGCTTACCCCATTTTGCTCGTTCATTGCTGTTAGACCGAATAGCTCTGCTCCTGTGTGTGTTGGTGAATTCAAGCCCTTCCCTTACCATGCATTCGGCTCCATGGCCCCAATCGTGAGAGTTGAACCCAATGGCAACCAGGCCCTGTTGATGTTTGACAATTCCCGCCAAGATTTGGCAGACAGTGGATGGCTTACCTTTGTGAAACGATTCGAGGGTTTTAACCTTTGCGTAGCTCGACAGTTTTCGATGACCTTCGATGGTTGTCGAGCCAAGGTAGGTGATGTGAAGTTAGAGATTGATGAACAGTTCATCAGCTCGGCTACGAGGTTACCTATTTCAGGACAGCGTTGGTTTAAGAATTGCAAGGTTGAGGAAGTGTCATGGACATTGTTGTTTCAATCGCACAAAATCACCTCCTGTGATAGAGGTATGTCCGTGACTAGGCTTAAACAATGATGGAACGATTTATTAATGATAATCAAGCAGTTTTTCACCTGCGAAGGTAGATACGGGCTTGTCTTCCTTTACCATCTGTGCTTATTGATGATTTTTATAGGTTATCCCCTAAACATGTCATTCTATTTTCATTGGAGCTTGTATAATATGTATAAAAATTATAAGAGGCACAAGGCTGACAACAGCCTGTTTCATCATGGGCTTATCAAGCTCATGGTTGTTTATCATCTGAGATTTCTTGGTGACAGTTGGAAGAATTTCATTGCCCGTAATGGCTTTGAAGATACTGACCCTCCACAGGTTGATAAACCTGTGGTAACTGAGACTAAATCTGAACCACGGGTACCCTTGCACCTCCTACTTCATAAACCCTCGGCCTACCTTCCTGTCGATCTACCTGAAACAGTAACTAAGAGTGCAGAGGCCATTAAAAATCCCGTGAGCAAGAAACCTAAGGCAAATCGTGTTGCAAATGCCAAAGGGAAAAGGAATGCACGTTTGATTTCACGGATGGCAAGGAACAAGCCAAAACCCCTTGTTGTGCCAAATCCTATCGTCTTGACTGAGGACTCTGATTTGGAAGTGGATCGTTTCTTGGCCAGCGAATACCCCTATTCGCAAGGTTTGTGTGTCAAACCCTCATATGACTTTGTATCAAACCTACCCCCCCTGCCTAAAGAACGACCCTAATTACCTAGGCATTAAGTTGCCTTGTGAAACCCTTGGTCATTTGCCCAAGCCCTTGCCTGCTCTGTCTAAACCTACACAGTCACCCTGTGATCAATGCAATGCATGGTTAGAGCGGTATTATGCTGATGTTCCTATACTCCAGTCAAAGATTCAATCTTTAGAAGACCAAATTGCCGTGCTAACTAGACAAAAATCCAAGCTTCAAGCAGTGGATAAAAAACAAAAGACAACCGGCTCCATCCTGTTCAAAAACATGGAATCAACTACGGCTGTTGTAAATTCCAAGATGACATAATCAAGTGGCCTCGTCGCTACACAAGTATGGAAAATTTGATATCATTTTGTTTTGTAAATAATCCAGTTTGCTATAATGATTTGTATTCAGTTTTTAAACAGTTTTGTTCACATCTTGAATGGCTCTGTTATATTGCATGCATTCTATATATATATATTTTTTTTGAAATGTCGATCCGATATACAATCCGATCATTCCCAATATAGAGATCGATAGATTCTGATTGGATTTGAGTGATATGTGTTTAGATTTGATTGACTGGTTTGCCTTATTTAGTCGACAAAATTAATAGTGTGTTTTCGAATGGATTAGTGTGTATCCGATTTCAAAAAGATTTTTTTCATACTCAGTTTAGAACACAATCGTATTCGGATTTGATTTTGTTATGATCTATATGCTACGATTGGAAAACAATTTGATTGAATTAATTGTTACGATATGCTCTTTCTTACGATGTTCAAAAATGAGATATTGCTCTGTTCGATTTTAATGTGGGAAATGAACTACTCTATTTTTAGAAAAAACAATATGTTCATTTAAGTCTGTACAGTTGTGCCCGAATCATGGAATGGATTCAATTCGTGACAACTATGATAAACCTCAGCCGATTGATTTGTTAATTAGAACGATTTTGTTTTGATCAAATTCGATCAACCCTGTTTGCCCAAATTGGCCATAACGAATTAAGAATTCTACCAAGCCTGTTATGATCTTGTTTTAAATTGATTTTCTCACCAAATTTGAATTAATCTATTCCTGGCTTGGACCGTTTTCTGTGTCAACTTAGTCATAACGATTGGAATGATCCTGTCGAATTATAATCGTTTCAAATTGATATCAAAAGATTACAAAAATGTTAGATTCGGTTGGTTCTGAAACTAATTGATTGACCATGTTATTTTTGTTACCAAATTCGGTTATGATTCGTTGAATGTAATCGATCTTGCTTACCTCAGTTTGCAAAAACGTGATTGGGTATCTCTTACGCACTATGATACACCTTGTTTTCTATGTCGTTACGACGAATTGTAAACGATTCGGTTCGTTTTGATTATATCTCCTGTTGGTATAACGGCATAACAAATGCATTAGATTTGTTTTATTGGTTGCACTGGATATGACTCTTTCAGACCCGATTCTGTGGTAATTAAACGAACAGAGTTGAATGATTTTATGATTCTGTTTTGATTTCAAATGGTTTATCAAGATCCAATTGAATAAATCATTTTCAAATGGTTGTTAAATGATAATTGAATTAAATCTCATTCAAACATTTGATTTGATTTCAATTCTGATTCTGTATATTATTTTAGACTAGCTACATAATCAGATGATTCTGTAGCTAAGTCTGTGGAATTAGATATTTATTGTTTTGCTAATAAAATATCTCTCTAACTTGTTATTTTTGGTCCATTTCACGTGAACTCGAAATTGCATTAGATTTGATGAGAAGTTTAGAGGATATTTGAAATATTTTAGTTTTATTTTAATTTCCTAGTTTAGTTGAACATTGGGAGATCTTCCTAGATTTTTGTAAACAGTTTTAACTTCCACAGGGAGGTTTTACCCTGTGGAAAGACTTATAAATACTTATTATTTTTGTAATAACA
>ML798198.1:447075-461954 GCA_009831015.1 Picea engelmannii
CGCTAAACCCGTCAGGGTGGTTCATTCCAAACGGATTGGGTTATTAGACAACCCCAGACTGGTTCCACTCTCTCAGTTGACAGACGGTCAGTTTCGCCCGTCAACACATCCCTAGCTCATCAGTCCACGCCTGAGAAGTCAGCCAGAAGAAGGATCGACGGTCGTCACTTTGGTGTTAATAGACCCATGGATCCAAACGCTCTGCTTTTTTGTGTGTGGATGATGAGCGAAGGATGTTTCTGCCCATTTGTCTACCCATGTTGATTATTCATGTTGACTAATTGTCTGTTGCCTTCTTGCATTTTAACACCCATGGGTATTGTTTATCGTTTCTCTCTATGATCATCTCAACACCCTCTACGTTTTATGTCACCCCTCCATTTTCTTGAATGGTAAATCTCAACATTATTAATATATGAATGACATCAGTTTTAATTTATATATTGGTTGGGTTCTTAATTGTTGATTGTGATTGAGTCTCTCGTACACCGCAAATTTTCCATATGGGGTGACTGCGCTGAATCCTTAATACACCATGATTGTCTATGTTTTACCTATACACTCATCGATTTTTACCGTTATGCATACATCTCCTTTTACTTTGCATTTTGGACCACACATGGACTGCTTTAAATACAGTCCTTTCACTACGAATTGTGTTTATTAAATAAATTCAATAACAATATTATTTTCTCTGAGATTTGTTTACACTTGGAAATACCGACAGTGATTTCTCAAAACGAATTTAACAGTAAATCAATTTCTTTATCCAGAGCAATAATTAGTTTCAGAGACACGATTTCTTACTTAGACAACAGTTTTTCTGTTCAATAAATTTTTTTAATATTAGAAAATGAATTTTATTATCATTAAGATTTGTGCTCCTACGTTTTGTATTGTAATGAAATAGCAAGTAGCGATCTATGGCTTCTGTGTTGATCACATTTGAATTAGTTTTGTTTTCACCAACACCGATAGCGACGTAGGTTGAGTTAGAATTAAATTAATGTTAGCAATGCTTCATCCTACTTCATGAGTATGCGTGCCTAACAGACGTCATGAGTGTGGTTGTGTTTTTGTTTAATTATAATGACAACCAGGGTGTTAAAGTTTAATGACTGCCCTCATTTTTAATATATTATGACAGCTAGCGTTTTTGTGCTAACTCTAATTGCGAATGGAAGCATTTTAAAAGGTGGTCAGTGATTTTATACCTCCTCTGGCAGTGAATCCCATGGATTGTGGATATAAGTTGTTTTCACACAGCCATTGGTTGGGCATCTATCCACTCGATTCGCATTTAACTTTGACTTTTAAAAGGTATCTCGCACAGCGTTTGTGCTGGGCAGTGTTCCACCTTCTCAGCACTTTAATTCCACCTTTAAAAACATATTTTTTTTACACAACGGATTGTTGGCAGCGATCCGTTCTCTTGAAGTTAGATTTCTCCCTTAAACTTAATTCACATAGCGATTGATGGGAAAAGATCCATTTTTTTGGCAGTTTCAATTTCACCCCTTTTTCCAGCTAATTTCACGGTGGATTTACCTGCGTTTAAACATTATTGATAACTTAGCATTTTAATACCCAGCATAATTCATTTTAACACCCAACCAGATCATATCAACATCATGGATAGAGGTTTTTTATGCCATCTACTGCGTTGAATATGGAGAAAAATCCCTGCGTTCTAATCTCTGCGATTTTAATTTGTGAGACTGCGATTTAAATTTTAGATAGCAATACCACTCCTTGGGTAGATAGCATTACCTTTCTTAGGAAGGAATAACCTATAACTGTCAGCTAGTGAAATGGTACTGCGTTCTTAGAAATGGTACTACGAATATAAAGGTAGATTATTTAGAAATTAATAAATTTTCATTGATGTTAATGATGTAACAGTTTAATATTTTTTATTTTTATTAAACTTGATAGGATTACCTTTGTTAGACAAAAAATTTAAATGTTGAGTCATTATGGTTGTTAGTCATAATGGTTATCCGCATTTTACC
Source organism: Picea engelmannii (assembly GCA_009831015.1). Taxonomy (NCBI): domain Eukaryota; kingdom Viridiplantae; phylum Streptophyta; class Pinopsida; order Pinales; family Pinaceae; genus Picea; species Picea engelmannii. Next base: position 449,088 of record ML798198.1, read on the forward strand.
CTTTTTTTCTTACGCGAGATAAATGGCCAAGGGATTATTAGCTTTATTCACTAAACATTTAATAGTTTAATAGTGATTGGCTACTATGCGCCTTGTACCTTAAGTCAAACTGTAAAGGGGGTTGGTCACAGTTGTTTCACCACTAGGGTTGCCTTGTAGTAATCAAGAATCCTTCGGTCAGTTGCAAAATTTACTTTCGAGTGGTGTCATGTTGCATCCTATCGACTCGTTTCTTGGGTGTATGGGTATCGTCCTCTTGTCAATTTTTTGGTCTCCTAGTGCGTTGGTTTTGTCTTGAGTCTTTGGTCCAGATAGGTTAGGTTGCGCGAGTATTATCGTCGTGCCTATCACCTAGAGATGACATGATCCCTGACTAGGGGATCGTGGCATGCCCTATTGGGTAGAGGCAAATGATAACTTGGCCATAGTCGATGCTTCCCGTTGCGGGTGTTGTTGATTTTTATAAGTTTGTTGTTGGCGTTTGGGGGTAACGCCTATAGGCGTTTGGTTGCTCGCCATAGAGGTTCTAGTTACTGGGTATCGAGGTCGTTGTGTCAGGATTGAGATGGCATCCTTAGCTTGCAGGCGTTGTCATGTTTGTGTCGGACAGATAGTCGATTCTATTTTTTGACTTACACATGTTCACCCAATTGATCGTTGTTCAGTGCATTGATTCGTGTTGTTTGTTGCCTGATCGGCGTACATGTGATCGTCATCGGGTTGTGTGGTTAACTATGTCATCGTTGTCGTACTTCCTACACAAAAAAAAAATCACTTTGCTTCACTTTTGGTCGTAACGGCTGAGGGGACATTACACCTAGGAAAAATTAGAATGCATTGGCTAGAGACATATCAGATAAAATCTATCACAGATGGAAGTGTTGTACAACTGCAAGATTTAGAAGGAAATATAGTTCAAGGATTGGTGAATGGTAGTCAACTGAAACTATATAGGGACAATCGACCCACTAACCCTAAGTAGTTGCAAGACAACAAGTAGACTTGGACATATTGTAAATAGTAGGAATTAAAACAAGAAAAAGGAAGAGAAAAGTAGAAAAATGAAGAAAAATTCAAAAGAAGTAGTTAGAGTAATAAATGATAGACAAATAGTTGGCAATGATAGTACACAACAGACAAAAAATTAGGGCGACGATAAATAAAGATATTGTGCACAGGAAACAAAACAGAGAGGATAAACAACATGTCGAGGGAAGGAAAACACAATGCACAGGGAAAATGGAAAAAGACCAGAAAAAGGAAAATGATGACTGAGAAACTGAAAAATGATGAAAACATTAATAACCGCAACTATAAAAAGTGAAGAGCTTGGAAAATTTCAACACTTAGTGATTTTTGAGAAAAAAATAACTTAAGAGCGCAAGAAAAGGGTAATTGAGAAATAGAGACAGTAATTCATGCACAAAGCAAGAAATATGGCACCTCCCAAAGTTGGCAGTCTAGGATGATTCGCAAAGGAGAAAGTGACATATTTGGAAAAGAATTTTCATACACTGGAGGTAGTGCTGCAACAAGTCAACTAAGTGTAAGTGGCTCAAGACGAGCGGGTTATTGTTGGGGGCCTGTTGGAGCAGGAATTTTTGGGAGTTAAGCATAGAATGGACCAAGGAAAGCAACACGTGCCAGAAAATAAGGAATACCATTGCAACAAAGGCAAACAGAAGCATTGTGCCAAGAAAGAAGGAATTCAAAGAAAGGATCAATACCAATTGTTGTTCCAGAGTCTGTACTTAAGGCTTAGAAGTACAGTGTCTAGGCATCCGAAAGTGGGTAAAAGGTGGGGAAGAGAGAAATGTCAACCTTCGGCAAAGGAAACTAGGGAAGATTTTTGCGTTGGTGTTGTCTAGCTTCCAACTATTCCTTGATAGTTATATCCTGTTCAATGGCTGCCCATGAACGTTCTAGTTCAACTCGGTTAGTAGATGTTTTAAGAATAGTATCGAAAAGGTTTAAGGCAATGTGCGTTTGGTTTGATAATCCGGGTTCGATATTGCGCTGTGTTGGTACAGGGACAGTCATGGAGAAACAGTAAAAGTAGAAAAAACTTATGAGAGAGATTAAGTGTTGTCTCAATTTGGTCGTATAAAAGAGAATTTACGGTTTCAGGAATGAAATAGGGATGCAAATCAAAGGCTCTTTCCCGTAACTGAGTTATATCTTAATAAAATGTATGAGGAGGGAAAATAACATTTAGTTGTCTATGATGTAAGGCTCCTATCAAGAGAGAATCTCACATATAAACAAAAGAGGAAAACTGTAAAGAAATAACCCGATGTAGCATAGAATATGTGTAGAATTATGAAAGTGTTGACTGGTCTTACACCCGCTGATAGCTGGTACAGAGGAAAAACAGTAAAAAATTACAGAAAACCAAAATTCATTCGCTAAAGTAGTGGTTGTACTAAATTATAACGAAGCATTCATCAGTTATAAATATGAAATGAAATGAAAATATGAGATACAAGAAAACAAACTCATAACACAGTCGTGACAGAATTGAGAATCTTCAGATTTTCTATGTATTAACTCTAAAAAATTGTAAAAACTCTGTTACAATCGACACAAAAAGGTCCATCATTTTTTTTCTTCTTTCAATGGTATATTTATATAGTTTACAATAAGATAGAATCTCAATCGTTACAAAATTTCGGTTATGATAGGGAGGAGAGAAATCGCTCCATTTCTTCTTCTCTGTCTTCACTTGGTACCAGACATTTGTCCTCGCGCATGCTCGGTACAGGTGACACATCTTTCAACTAGCTGAGATATTATCCTCGACGGTTCTGCTTGACAGTTGGCTTAAAAAAAGTAACATTCTCGGGCTAACTGCAGTAGCCTGTCTTCCATCTCTCTGTCTATGATGTCGATAGCGCATAATTGCGCGCTTGGTTTGATCATACATTTGCCTATTTGGACTATGTCTACCATAGTCACTTGGGAGATCTCGACCGAATCTCTTTCTTCTTTTTCCTTTAAATCAAGCGAGATTTTTGCCATATTCATCTGAATCAAAGCCTCGGCACTACCTCCGCTATCAATACCTAGAAGATCCCCATCTATAGAACTAAAAGCCTCTTCCAAGGCATTTGTTACCTTTTTGGCTTGCAGCTTGCCTTCCGAGATGTTGTGCTCCCATTCTTCAATAGAATGTTTCCTCTGGTATGCTCCGAAATGGTGAACCTGGGAGTACTTCCTGAATCCCGGTTGTTTGTGGCTATCACAACCTCTTGGAAGGCGACCTGTGCTGCTCCAGCTTCCCTTTCTTTAGCAGATAAGTTCTCTAAAACCTGATTGACTAGCAAACAGTTGTCTCGGATCGCTTCTACCTTGCCAAGTAAATTTCGTTGGGCCACAGAGACTCTGCCCCGAATCTCCATCGCTTGGGACTGAAACATCCCGATATCTATCACCTTGCTTTCGGTGATTTCCACACTAGCCTGCAGCTGCTGGATCAAATATTTTTTCCGACTCGCTTGTATCTGACCATCCTGAACCACCAATTGTGCTTGTTCGAGCTTAGACTTGAGTAGATCTATCTCTTTTTTATCGGCCAACCTTGTCTTCTCTATACCCACACTCGCCTGGTCTTTGGCAGTCTCCGTTGTTGTGGCTAGTCTATCTTCCAGGGTCTTGATGAGGCGATTCTTTCATTTTAGCTGGTTTTTTAGAAGCCCGAATGAAAACTGATTCGCCGAGGCATATGCTCCTAATGTCCCTGCTATCTGAGTCGCGAATTGTTCATTTTTCTTGTCCTTCCCATCAGTTATGACTTTGTATTTCTTGGCTGTCGATTCCCCTTCTTGGTAAAATTCTCTCTTTACCACTGCTTTTCTCTTCTTATCGAAGAAGAACTCATTCGGAGGGAGCTCTTCTACCCTTATAGGGCTCAACTCTTCATTGAAGATCCACCCTGCGTCAATATTTCCTTGAGCCGACTGCAAGGGAGTAACTGATGTGATAGGTTCTCCGACCTGCTTTGCTGATTTTCCCAGAGTAGTAACCAGACTCTTCTTCTTCGGAGGGTCGGGAGTCTTTATTTCTTCTTTCGAACTCTTGGTTTTCTCTCCCTTGTCCTGGTGTTTTTCTTGATCAGTATTCGCATCCATAGAGCCTTCGACATCCTTTTGTTTGACCTTTGTCGTAGATGGACTCTCACCCCACAACACTGCGGGAAGACAACTGCGTCGATGTTCTTGGAACTTCAGAACATCGGCTCTTTCCTCAGGTGCCAAGGTTTGTATCTGACCTAGGATCTCGGCATAGGACCTTGCGCCTGGGAAAATGTCATCCCAGGGTGAATTCTCGTGCTCAAACTCTTGAGCCCACAACTGGCCAAATGATTGCTCACAACCCTTTGCGGATCGTGCTTCTTGTATTCAATGGAGACCAAATCTAGGTCTTCCAAGGCTGTTGCCTTGGCTTTGGCATGCCTGAAATCTAATAAAGAATAAGAATTTAAATGAACAGGAAAAGGTGGCCATACCTTCTTTGAATATCCTTTAAGCTCCTTGCTTATACCACCGATTATTGTTTGTCTAGCAACCTCGTGACAAGCCAACTTGTCGGGAATGAATAATGGCAGTGCATGCAGGGGAACAGAAGCCCAGAAAAATCTGAGGTATGAAAATTCATCCTCCACATACAAGTCAGCTATGCTGCTCAAATTTGTCACTATATTGTCCGAGATCCTGGGTGGTGGGTGACTGAAAATAGTAACATGCAGAGGCACCATCACCCAGTTGAAGATTTCGTACACAAAATTTGCAGCTTTTTTTTCCCATAATTTTGAATGATAGACGTGTATGGGCTCGTCTTCTGCTGGAGTCCAACTCCAACTCATTAAGGGAAACAGTGTCAAAAAAAAAACGACGTCCAAAATATATGCATACATGAAGAATGAAGATTCCTTTCCATTCTCTTTCTGCGCCCGATACTCTGTGACCCGACTGGTCAAGCTATCGGACAACATTTTTTCCCAGTTGAAGGAACTGCCTTCGGCGACCCGAAACATTAGAGGAACCCACAGAAGAAAAAAATGTGAGGTGTCCTCTTTCCCGTATAACCTGCATGTCATCATGGCTACATATTTGTACTGTGGTTCTAAAGAAGCGATTGAATACATGTCGTGTCTATCATCTCTGAACTTTGCGGTGTTCGAAACCCAATATTTTATTAAACTGGACATGGTTTTATCGTACTGTGTGCATTCCTTCTGCTTGAACTCGTCCAAGAATTTGGCGCCATATGTGTAGTCGGACGTTGTGGGTAGCTTATACATGGCTTGCACATGTTCCGGCCTGAAAGTCCCGATGGTGACTTTCTGCTCATTCATGATGGTTTTGGTCGGTATGTCAACATAATCCAATGCCCATCGGACCATATCATAATATGGCAATAGTCGTGGCCTGGCTTCTACTCTGTGCATTCTGGATTGGATGACTATTTTGTACTTGGTGGTTATATCATCTTTTTCGTTGTCACTGGAGTCATCGGAATAATCCACCAATTCTTCTTGCAGAACATCTGAAATGAACGACCAATTCGGGACCGAGTCGATACTTCGAGGCGAAGTATCAACAACATTGTATGAGCCTTGTCTCGAAACCTCAACACTGACTTTGGATTCTTTTCGCGGAGCCATGGCTAGAGATTGTGTTTTATCTCTTCTGCGATAGAAATATGTATACATAGAGAATTCAGTTTTCTCGGAGATAAGGTGCTCTGCGTGATATGAAAATGCATTTGTTATAATGAACCACAACTCTTATATATATTCAAAAACTCGGTACCTTTAAGAACAATTCTGTCAAATCATGTTTGGAAATAAATTTTGCCATAAAAAATCCGATCTTATTCGTCGATTTTCCCTATTTCCTAATTAATGCCATAAATTTTGGCGGTTTGAAATATCATTTGGCGCATGGAAGGAATAAGGCTACCTCATAAAACGTTCAAGCATCAAAACACGGGATAAATTGATTTAGCTTAATTAATCCAGTTTTACCAACGTTAATCAATATTTCGGTACTCGTTGTATCGGGGATTTTACTTTAACACTTTGAACCTATGACATCCGAGACTGCGATGGTCGATTTTGGTTAATAAAAAGCATAATCATGATTAGGGGCTCAATTAATTTCATAATTATTATATTCTCCATATCGCGACTTGGAGCTTTGAAAATAATTTTCCGGGAGGATTGCATGCCGAGCTGCGAAACCACGAGATCGCGACAACATGACTTAATTAAAAGGGAAGATAAACTTGGATTTAGTGATTAATTAATTACGTTTATATTCTTATCGTGATTTCGCGAGTCGGGATTCTGTGTAACTTTTACAAAAGAAAACGCCGATTGGCGAATTTCCGACAGAACTTTTACCATGGTTTAGCTTTTACTTCTAACCTTGACATGGGTTACTAAAATAAGGGCTTCGTGTTCTCGGCTATCGGGGCTATGAAAATAAACTTTTGGATTTGGTGAACGCCGAGGTGTGAAAACCCGATGATGTTTAATCACGGTTTAGGGAAAACTTTACTCTCGTTACTTCCCTGGGTGAAAAATGAAAGTGACTTCGTCGTTTCATAGCTCGAGGCGTGTGAACCACATGACTTATAGTATCCGACCTACGAGATCCCGAGGTAGAACAAAAGAGGAAACATTTTTACGAAAGGTAGGACTCGCCTTGAGAGTACAATAATCATCACTGTTTGCGTTGATAAAGCTTCAAAGATTTTGAAACCACAGATGGAAAATACGAAAACCATCTTTCGATTTCGAGCGTTAAAAAATGAAATTTGTGACGGGCTAGAAAACAAAGGCGGCTCCAACATAGGCTCCAACTAGGGATCCCGCTTTCTTGTAAGGTGGGAATAACAGTAGACCATGTGCCAATATTGGGTAAATGGATTCAATAGATTCAATCATGCGAAAAGGTTCCTGAGAACGGGGTAACGAAGGGGGAAAGAAACTTCGTTCTTTACCTCGAAAAGCTTTTTCAAAATCAGATACTCTTTTTAAACTTTAGCTTTAGTCCCTTTCACATCTTTCCCTTTCCTGCTACTAAATTTAGGTCTTCTTTAAGACAATCGAAACAGTCCTAGGAGACCCAACAGATCTTGCGGCTATCGACTTGCATCAAAAGAATAAGATTATATGTTTTTAATTGGGAAGTCCCGTCTGAATTTGGGATGTGGATCAGGTTTTAAAAATCATTGGTTACCAGAGTAGAGTGATATTCATGTATAACATCCTTACAGATATCTCAGATATTTCTTCACTGTCAACGAGCCTGTTCAGTACCACTTCGGAATATAGTCATGCATTTAAATGTTGAGATGAGGGAAATCATTTCTGAATTTCCTTTCATTGTCTCTTGGACTAGGTGGGGGCAATCATTTCTGAATTTCCTTTCACCACCTGTCTTATAATTTTCTTTTTAGAATGTGAAGATGGGGGAAATCAGTTTGTATCAGTGCTGATATCTGTGTAATATTTGTCATTATAGGTCTGTCAACTTATTTTGATTACTCGGTACCAACCTTCCCTTAACCTTCACAACACCTTCGTTCTCAAGGGAAAAAAGGGAAAATAACTTTCTCAGGGCATTCTATTTGAGCAAGCTTCAATCCTCCGATGTCGTTGAAAAACCTAGGAAAGTTAGGATCACTTTAAACGTTCCTTCACTTAACAAGGGATCGAGTAGTTGTGAAGACCCGCTTTCTTTCCACAATCTTCTTTGAAGCTCACGAGGTTGAAACGAAAAACATTTATCCCTTCGTATATGAAATGGAAATATGGTGACTTTTTAAAAGGTAAACCCAAAGATAGAAAGGATGCCAGGTAGCGACTTACTGACTAAAAACATAGAGGTCAAAAATTCAAAACTGACTCTCGTAGATATCTTCGGGGATACTTTTCTTTGACTGACTGTTTTTAAATTTGGGTGAATCGTTTAAATTGTCTTAACTTTTCCAAAGATTATTAAACCAAGAAATAACTTTGTTATTTATCAGTTCAACTAATGTTGCAGTTTGAATGAGGTTACCTCGGTTTTCTTTAATAGTCCTTAGAACATGTCTTTTGAGAAATCTCATTTTTACCTTTTCATTTCAATTTCTTTGCGCAATATGAAATTTCTTAGGTATCACCTGTTTAGGCCGATTTATTTCTGACACTGAATTTCAGTTTACTTCTCCTGCCTGTTTCGTATGCAGCTGGAATCCCGTAAGAGGAAAATACGAAGATTATCCGAAATGTGTCAAAAGTTCATGAACAAAAAAAGAAAATCAAGAGCAATGTTTAAATGAAAAATAAATATATGTACACAAAATCTATATAATAATTATTTATTTATTTATTTATTTATTTTTTGAATCTGGCAATTGTTACGTCATGTAATGCTTCAGATACCGCTCATTGACAGGGGCGTTGAGGACTTCACCATCTATATTTTCCAGTAGGAAAGATTTTTTTCCTTCCAAAGTCGAGACCCTGAATGGTCCATACCAGAGGTGGTCAAATTTACCATGTTTTGTTGCTTCCTCCTTTCTTGCATCCCACCTTAACACTAAATCACCTGGGAGGAATTCTCTGTCCTTTGATTTGCGGTCGAATAATGCCTTCATGTCATTTTGGTACCTCTACATCTTTTCATCTACTCCGACTCTATGTTGTTGAACCTCAATCAGCTGATTAATTCTCCTGGTGACATGATTGGGTTCTTCATTTTGATCTTTCCATAACTTCATTACTGGTAGCGCTAGGTTTATAGGTAGAACAACATCTATCCCATAGACCATTTGAAAAGGCGAAATGTTGATAGACCTTTTAGTGCTGGTGCGATTCGCCCACAATGCATATTTTAAGTGCACATGCCAAGACCTTTTGTTTTCATCTAATACCTTCTTTATTATATTTACCAGGCTCTTGTTAGATGACTCGGCCAATCTATTTCCCTGGGGGTAATATGTTGTGGAATGGCCAAGAACGATGTTATACTTTTGACAGAAGTTGATCATAGCCATAGATTTAAAGGCCTGGGCATTGTCAGTAACTATCTTTCGGGGGCAACCGAATCTTGACAAAATATTGTCTTCTAAGATATCGATTACCACCGAGTCTGTTTCCCTTTTGGTTGGAATGGCTTCCACCCACTTAATAAAATCATCTATAGCTGTTAAGATCCACTTGTGTTGAGCACTGGAATGGGGATTAATCTCGCCTATGAAATCTAGACCCCATTGCTGAAATGGGGCTTCAACTTTGATTGGAACTAGAGGTAGTGTCGGGAGCTTCTGTTTACCTGCGAATAGTTGACAAGGGTTGCAGGCACGCACTTTGGCATTGACGTCCGAAAAGAGTTTTGGCCAATAGTACCCATCCCTCAAGATCTTATAAGATGTAGCTCTCCATGCGTGATGCCCCCCACAGACTCCCTCATGAAATTCGTCTATAACCCACTAAGTTTCCGATTCAACTAAACAGACTAACAGGAAACCGAGTGGATATTTTCAATATATCTGACTTTTGGCGATACAATATTTAACTGCATGGAGTTTTAAAGTTCTGGCTTTAGATGGTAATAGCTCATTTGGGAATTTTAGAGTTAGCAGGTATGACACTATGTCTCTGTACCAGCCCGATGATAAGAACTTCTCTTCGATCTTGTTTGGACTTGTTTCCTAATTCAACTCATTTAGGTCTGTGTCTTCGTCGCCTTCCTGCAGGCAATTGATATCTAGGGCTCTGAAATTTGACTCAGCTAAGAGTTTGTCCAGGCCTTGCCCTTTTATCAATTTGGTTGGTTTGACTTCCAAATCAAATTCTTGGATTTTGCCGAGCCATCGCCCTCTTTCTCCATCGCTATCTGGCTGCACCAATATATCTTTCACAGAATTGGTAGGAACGTACACAATTATCTTTGAGTGTAGTACATATGTTCTGAATGCCTTTAATGCTTTTACCATGTTGTATGCCTTTTTTTCTATTATATCATACTTCAGTTCTGCGTCTCTAAGGCTCTTGCTGAAAAAGGCGATCGGTTGTTCGAATCCTTATTCGTTCTTTTGTAGGAGCACTGCGGCGATAGTGTGTTCGGAGGAAAATGAGAAGATAAGAAAATCTTTTAGATAGTCGAGGCTTGTTAACACAGATGCCTCGCTTATGAATTTCTTAATATGTGCGAACGATGCTCTGGCCTCGATTGTCCAATTTACTTCGTTGTCTTTCTTCAACATACCTATGAATAATTTTACAATCTTAGCAAAATTTGGGATAAACCTTCGTAAAAAAATTATTCTTCCTAAGAAAGATTGAATCTCTTTTACATTTCTGGTGATCTAAAATTGAAAAAGACTTGAAAATCTTGAAATTATTTGCAAGTAAATGTTATGTGTTAAAAGCAAATGGATCAACTTTGCAACACATTAATTAAAGGATTAGTCATGCAAGATACAAATAGACAGTAGCATAATCAATGAACATAAGCACATAAACACAACAATTGATAAAGGAGTTCACCCCTCTCTTGGGCTACATCTCCTGGTCCAGCTTCCAATGGATCATTATTATTAATTTCTCAAAGTGCTCAAAAAAATGCCTTACAATGCTCAAACTGACCAGATGACTGCTCCAATGGCTTCAAAGCGTCCAAAAACCCCTAGTTGGGCTTTTTCGGCACCTCAATCGGTCGACAAATGAAGAAGTTAGGCCTCCTGGAAGTCCCCCCTTCAAGCTTGTTGTCTCTGCATCTACAAAATGCACCCTTGTTCCATGAACCTGACACACACGCAATATAAAGTGTGAAAACCCAGCACTGGGTGCAACCGTGCCAACGGTACGAACTATAGGATGGTTATGGGCGCGCCAGCCCCTAAACGCCTAGCACCTGGGCATGTGAGGGTCATATGACCGCACGCTTTGGAAAAAAGGCTAAACGACTGAAACCGTTCCAACTCCCCGCGCACTTGGTTGTGGTCATATGTAATATAGCCATATAGCCACGGGCTTAAACTTTAACCATTTCAAACCACATTTAAAAATCGCACGCACACTCTATATTAAAGTGACGGTTATATGTTATATGGCGTGCGACCAAGGGCTGGGGCTAAGCCCCGACCCGGTCGCGGCCCAAAACATACAAACATTCCATTTTAAATATAATTCAGAACATATATATAGCAAGGCATAAACGATAGTCCGTTAGTTGGACAGAATTTGTGAAGGCGCTATGCGGTGGGGAGGTCCGGGGGTCGAACCCCACGGACTCCAATATATTTTGACAAACAAAATAAAAGCTAATACCGGGGTGCCACGTGGCAGCCCATGACTGGGCCATGTGGCACCCAATAACTTGCCCAAACAATGCCCCGTTTCGACTTCCCATTCGACCAACTGTCAGCCAATAGATGATTGCCACGTCACCTCTACCATGTCAGCGTACGGTCGTACGACCCTGCCACGTCAGCCTGTATGGACTGTATGGACTGTACAGTCAGCGTCCCCTTTTTTGCCTATTTGGCATTCCGAACAGATTGCAATATATCTCGCTCCCGATGTCCGTTTGAGACGAAACGAGTTGTGTTGGGTTCGCAACGATGAGACCTACGCTCTCGTCCGGTTTGAAGTGATTTCGAGCACTTTGAATTTTTGAGAAAAAATTGATCCCCTGATCACACCTCCCCATTAGGAAGCTTTTGGACCTCCAAAAGACTATTTTTAGTCTATGTGAAGATGAGGGTATAGTTCCCTCACCATTCCAACCTCAATCCACTTGGCTTTTCTTGGATTCGTCCCTTTAAGACCAACTCGAAGATACTCCACATTTCTTCGTTTTGAAGTTCGCATTCTCCTGTCAAGGATGGTGTCTTCATGCAGTTCTGTAAGATACTCTGGAGAAAAATCATCTATGGAAGGAATCTGAACATTATCTCCTTGATCATCAATCAATGGAGGATCATACAAATTCAAATTCTCAACATTAACAATTGCATACATCTGCATATAAGGAGGCAAATCTAAATGAAAAGCATTGTTACCAATTTTGTCGATAATCTTGAAAGGACCATATCGAATCAGTTTCAACTTTTTACCTTCTCCTTTAAGCCTCTACTTTCTGATGTAAAGCCAAACTTCATCTCCAACTTGGAAACTGTGATCAACACGATGCTTGTCATGTCTCGTCTTGTACTTGGCTTGACTCTTTTCCAACTGCTCTTGCACCACTTGATGTATCGACTGAATTTGTTCAATGAACTTTTCTGCCCTATCAATGTCATATTGACCATCGACAACAATATCTTTCCTAAAGATAAAATCTAAAGGAGACTTGGGCAAATAGCCAAAACATGCTTCAAATGGCGACGTTTGAGTCGAAGAGTGCTTAGCTCGATTGTACGCATGTTGAATGTAGTGTAAATGCTCATCCCAAAGTCTAGGATGCTTGTTGCAATAAGCACGAATAAGATGCACCACTGTATGATTTACCACCTCTGTCTGACCATCTGTTTGTAGATGAAAAGTTGTTCTCTTTTTAAGTTTGGTGTCCATGAGTGCCCACAAACTCGACCAAAAACTTCCAACAAATTGAGAATCCCGATCAGAAATAATGGACTTAGGCAATCCAAAATGCACCCAAACATTTTGAAAGAACAATTGTGCCATTTGTTCTGCTGTTACCTGCTTAGTACAAGGCATCAAAATAAACATTTTGCTAAATCGATCAACCACAACATAAAGATAATCATGACTTCGTCTCTACATAGGTAAACCACCTACAAAATCCATGGAAATACTTTCTCAAGGTCGAGAAGGAATTGGAAGTGGAGTATACAAACCCAACTTTC
>ML798198.1:474756-516077 GCA_009831015.1 Picea engelmannii
GATTTAAATCGGGGGATTGCGACTCGCGGTATCAACGTGCATGTGGTTCTTGCACTTACCAACCCCGATATGCCGATAGGTACTGGTAGGGAGTTCTTCCAGACACCTGCGAGTTAACCCTCTCACAACTCCTCCACGATCTGAGGGTCTGCGGGATTTCGGAGATCTCTTCGACAGCTTCAAGTTGTCGATTCTATTCCCCCTGAAGAGTTCTGCGCTTCTCCACCTTCGGCATGTCTGAACATCACTGGGTCTATTCCCACCGTGGAGCAAAAGTGCTATCCCTCCTAAGATTGTTCCTCTGACTCCTTCAGAGAACTTCGAGCACTTCTTATGTGCTTCTCCTCCAACAACTTTCAAAGTGTTGAAGTCTCCCGGTTTCTGTACATCCGCGGCTACAGCAACCCGTCCTTCCCTTCTCAGAATTGCTGCTGAGATTCCAGTTTGACCTGCACTCCACCTGCCCGGCTCGAACAACCCAATTCACTCTGGGCAAAGAGAACAAAAGTTTGACTGCTTAACCCCCTCCACGCACTCTATGCGAAGGAATTCCACTGCACTCTATGCAGGAATCTCCTGGCTAAGCGGAGAAACAATTGAAACTCATTCACTTCATTCCCTCAGGTTATGAACCTGATATGCAATCACATATGCAACATATAGGAGATAAGCATAAAAAGAAGCAAACATGCATAAGCATAATATTAACAACACACAGAGATCAAACACATCCATGGAATTGAATCACAACTTCCTATTAATTCAATATTTGTACATGAAGGTTTTTCACAAGCTCTCTGCTCTGTTCTCCTTTTCTCTCTATGCTAATGCTGAATTCAGAATAATCCAGAACTCTTCAATAATACAAAGGAGGGTGTCTATATTCTGTTTTCCCTCTCAAGAGTCAAAACTGTCTAATCTACCATTAACTCCTACCTAACATCATTGAAACTAAATAAATGCCTTCTTATCTTTAATATCATACAAGTGCACCTAGCTTTGAATTCCTTCGTTCAAGTGGCGGCGCAACAACTCCAAGGTAACTCAACATGCACGCGTTGGCGCTATCCAGCTGTATTCTTTCTCCTTGCGCGGCTCGCTTGTGGGAGCCGTAGATGCTCCTGCATCAGTAAATGACTATGAACTTATCCCTTTCTCCAATGAAAGTGATGTCCATATCATGCTAGAATGTGGCCTCTGCATTCATCAAACCAAAAGGCATTTTGTCATACATGAACGTACCCCATGGCGTGGTGAAAGCAGTTTTCTCCCTGTCTTGTTCATTCATGGCGATTTGATTATAACTAGAGAACCCGTCAATCATAGACATTCGGTTAGCTCCAACTAATTTCTCTAACACATGGTCCATTTTGGGCAGCAGATAATTTTCCTTGAGAGATGACTTATTAAGATTCCTGAAATCCACACACAGTCTGATTTCCCCGCTCTTTTTCCTGACCGGGACCAGGTTTTCTACCCAGTCCGAATATCTCAGAGGTATGATTATTTTCGCGTCTAGAAGTTTATTAACTTCTTTTTTTATCACAGGTAACAAAATGGGGTTGATTTGTCTAAGATTTTTCCTAAAAGGTTTGACCCCAGGCTTCAAAGGTATCTTGTGATCGATTACGGAAGTGTCATATGTTCTTAACTCATCATAAGACCAAGCGAAAACATCCTTATACTGTCTGAGTAGGTCTTTATACGTACTTTTCATTTCGGGAGGAAGGAACTTGGATATTTTTACTATCCTAGATTCTGCTTCAGTTCCTATATCACAGTCTTCCACTTCCTCTAGTTGGGGTTGTAAAGTGGATTTTGCAGGTACATCGTTCTGATCAAAGAGTCTTTCTAAAGGAATCAATCCTTTAGGAATCTGGTTGTTTTTAAGGACCAACATACGATGATCAACAATGTTTTGTTGGAAAGATTTAGGATCTTCTCCTTCTTGCATGATCCATATCGAGTCATTTTGATTTTCTTTGTCTGCATGAGTTTCGGAGAATTCAACCCCTGCTTCAAGAAATTTCTTAATTTGTTCATCATCCTCAAAGACCTGCCAGTGTTGGATATTGTCTGGTATAGATGGTCTGTGTCGGATTTCAATGTGATACTTCAATTTGAAATTTATGGGAGGAGAGAAGGTTGAAGTTTCTTTAGCCAATGCATCAGCATGTAAATTCTCTGTGCGATGGATAAAGTGGACATTTACGGATGAGAAAAAGTTTTCCATGAGATCCTAGGCACAATTTTTGTACGTTCTTAATCTGGGATGCTTGGCTTGGTACTGTCGATTTATTTGTTTGACTATTAACTCTGCATCACCATATACCTCTAAGTTATTTATATTTATCTTATTGGCAGCCTCTAATCCTAAGACCAACGCTTCATATTCGCATACGTTGTTAGTGTAATTTATATCCCACTGTAGTCGGTAGGAAAAAGGAACAATGAACTTACCTTCGGGAGCCACTAAAAGCACTCCTGCCCACGCCCCTTCAGAAGATGAAGCACCGTCAAAATACATTTTCCAGACACCGGTGTTACACAAATCCTCTATCATGTAAATTGACTCCTCTCACTCTATATAATTTTCCTCCAGACAACCATCTAAACCATCATCAAAAGACAAGATACAATTTCCCAGATCTTGGTCCGCGATGTAAATAGGGAAATTGTTTGGGTTTTGAGGGTCGCTCACTGTATATGCTAATCTCGTTTCTCTGTACAAATGATTAAACTGACCACCAACCACAGGAATTGTGGCGAACATCATATCCAATTGAAGAGAGGCCCCCAACTTGGCTCCCCATGACCTAGACAACAGTAAGCCATACTTAGGGGGAATATCTGCAATAACCACATCCATCAGGATACTCTTAACCGGGACCTGCGCCAGGGTAACTACCAAATCCTTTATCATCCCCATACACTTAACCCTTATTGAGTCAAAAGAGTAAAGATATCCATAAGGTATGGTGATCTGTAGGCCCAATTTGTCCATGATAATCTTAGGCATAACGTTATGGGAGGCTCCGGAGTCTAACATGCAATTATGTAGAAATTGATCACACACATTTAAAGTGATATAAAAGGGAGCAATGGTGTCTTTGGCCCCTTCAAAATGAGGACCAAAAGTGATCTTAGGTTTGTCATATTCCAGGTTTAAAACATCAGAATGGATTTCTAGCTCAGGAACACCCATCGCTTTGGTAATCTGCTTCTGATAAACAGGGTTTTTTGCTAATTCTACCAAAGGGATTGGTATCTTAATTTTATTTATCTCATTTTCAAAACTGAAAGCCTTGCTCACCTTGTCTGTTTCTTTGGTTGAGACTTTTGAATCCTTCCTTTCCGACTTATTCGTCTGGACCGCTTTATTACTCATGGTCTTGGTTGAAGACGTAATTTTATTTACTGTTTTGGTTCCTTGTGCTTGGGTTTCAACCTTTTCTACTTCGGACTCTTGTGTGCTTACTACTTTAGTTTTGTTGTTGAGTAATAAGGTCTCTTTCGGAGGAGGCTCATAATTTTGACCTCTTTGGAGGATTTTCTTAGGTTGAGCAGTTGAGATGGGCTTACTCTTAGATCTTAAGTTATACTTGGGTTGGATCTCAACCATTATCATCTCAGTTTCTTGTTGAGATTCACTGAGATCAGTGTGATCACCTTCTTCACCCTTATTTGACGGTTGTTGCATGTTTAGAGATTTTTCATATTCTTCTCGAGTCAGATATGGTTGAGTGCAGTCATCACCGAAGTTCGTGACATCATTATCCGAATCTCCGAAGTCTTGAAAATCGTTCGCTCCTATAAAATTTTCATTCTTTAAGGGAGATTGTATTTTTTTATCTTCATTTTTTATTTGTCTTTGCTGGTTCGGGGGGTTGGGGTTCCTCTTGAAATCCTTTTTGGGGAAAGAGTCAGCTTTGGCCTATTCGAGCTCCATTCTGGATATTTTATTAGACAATTCTTTAATTACTCTAGCCATATCGTCTACCCTATCATCTGCGGATCTATTAGACCCTGATGGACCTGCTTGTTCTCTAAAGCGTTTGGTCTCTCGGTTTCTCATTTCTAATTTAGCTTTAATATTACTCGAAGTCATCATATTAGACTCTATTTCTACCGCATCGTCCTGCATTCGGTTTAGAGTGGCTCCCCTTCTTTCTCACAAAAGGAGTGCAAAGTCTGGTTCGAAAGCTCCAGCGAAAGTTACTTTGGCCACGGGTTGGGATGGTTTAACCTCGACTGGGATTTTATTGTATAGTTTGTTGAATCTTTGAATAAATTCCATGACTATTTCTGAATTCTTTTTTCTTAAAGACCCAAATTCGGTTAAATAATATAGATGGTCTTTTCTCTCGCCCCATTGTCTGAGGAAAGCATCTTCCAAAGTGTCATAAGACAAGATAGATGCTGCGGGTAGGCTCCGAAACCAAGTTCAGACCTAGCCTTCAAAGGTTTGGACAAGAAGTCTCGAATATACGTCCTCATGTTCGATAACTAGGATATCAACGAATTGGTCAAAGAAATTAATATGTTCGGTCGTTGTCAGATCCCATTGCCCGGTGAATTTTGGTAAATTTTTTATGTAATTTTCGGGGAGGTCATGTAGAGGGATGGGCAATACTAAGGGAGCATATATGGCTGCAACTTTTGCAAACACTCTGGGAGGGGGGGCAGGCCCTTGGCCTCCAGCTCCTCCTCTAATAAACCCTCCACCTCCTCCTATAAACCCTCCACCTCCTCCTCCGGCGGTTGCCATCGTTATTTGTGGGAAGTTGTAAAGGGGGTTGCGGAAAATTAAAAGTGAATCTTTATTTTCTTCGCAAAGAGGAAAAACCGATGAGGAAACATAAGGAACGCGAGGACTCGGTTCCTTGGATTTGCAAGAGACGAAATCAGGAGAACCGACGGGTGTGGAAACCGAATGTATAACACACTCTTCAGAATTTGGTGAGGCTGGGAAATTTAACTGAAGGAAATATGGTATGTCAACTGTCGACGAACTTTCAAGGAGGCCCTTTCCTTTGTGTACTAAGGGGATTGTTGGATGAATCTCACTTCTAACTTCAGAGTAGTTTGGTGTTAAAACTTTAGTATCAAAGAGAGGACTGCATGATGTTGAGGGTTCAGAAGAACTCTTAGTATTCAGTTGTGGGGTTTTAAGTTTGTAAACTGCAGCGGTTGGCTTAAGAGAGCCTCTCGCCTTTAGAATCTTCTCGGGATCGGTAACAGGCATAATCTGCTTACCATCCGGGTTTTGTCTGGTATTCCTTCGATTGAATGCCAGTTTATTATTTCTAGAGTCACCAAGTGAAATATTAGGAAGCCTTAAAAGGTGTGTACTCTTTTTTCACTATCAAAGGGTAACACTTTCAATGAAAAACAAATGTCATTTTCCCAGGGAAAAAGATTTCGTAACTTCGGTCCCGGGCAATGGCGCCAGAAATATGTTGTTCCAGAGTCCGTACTTAAGTCTTAGAAGTATAGTGTCTAGGCATCTGAAAGTGGGTAAAAGGTGGGGAAGAGAGAAACGTCAACCTTCTACAAAGGAAACTAGGGAAGATTTCTACGTTGGCATTGTCTATCTTCCAACTATTCCTGGATAGTTATATCATGTTCAATGGCTTCCCATGAACGTTCTAGTTCAACCCGGTTAGTAGTTGTTTTAAGAATAGTATCGAAAAGGTTTAAGGCAATATGCATTTGGTTTGATAATCCAGGTTCGATATTGGGCTGTGTTGGTACAGGGACAGTCATGGAGGAACAATAAAAGTAGAAAAAACTTCAGAGAGAGATTAAGTGTTGTCTCAATTTGGTCGTATAAAAGAGAATTTACGGTTTCGGGAATGAAATAGGGATGCAAATCAAAGGCTCTTTCCCGTAACTGAGTTATATCTTAATAAAATGTATGAGGTGGGAGAATAACATTTAGCTATCTATGATGTAAGGCTCCTATCAAGGGAGAATCTCACGTATAAACAGAAGAGGAAAACTATAAATAAATAACCCGATGTAGCATAGAATATGTGTAGAATTCTGAAAGTGTTGACTGGTCTTACACCCACTAATAGCTGGTACAAAGGAAAAACAGTAAACAATTACAGAAAACCAAAATTCATTCGCTATAGTAGTGGTCGTACTAAATTATAATGAAGCATTCATCAGTTATGAATATGAAATGAAATGAAAATATGAGATACAAGAAAACAAACTCATAACACAGTTGTGACGAAATTGAGAATCTTCATATTTTCTTTGTATTAACTCTCAAAAATTGTAAAAACTCCGTTACAATCGACACAAAAAGGTCCAGCCTTTTTTTCCTTCTTTCAATGGTATATTTATACAGTTTACAATAAGATAGAATCTCAATCATTACAAAATTTCGGTTATGATAGGGAGGAGACCAATAGCTCCATTTCTTCTTCTCTGTCTTCACTTGGTACCAGATGTTTATCCTCACACATGCTCGGTACAGGTGACACATCTTTCAAAGAGCTGAGATATTAGCCTCGACGATTCTGCTTGATAGTTGTCTTCAAAAAAGTAACATTCTCGGGCTAACTGCGACAACCTGTCTTCCATCTCTCTGTCTATGATGTCGATAGCGCATAATTGCGTGCTTGGTTTGATCATACATTTGTCTATTTGGACTATGTCTGCCATAGTCACTTGGGAGATCTCGACCGAATCTCTTTCTTCTTTTCCTTTAAATCAAGCGAGATTTTTTCCATATTCATCTGAATCAAAGCCTCGACACTACCTCCGCTATCAATACCTAGCAGATCCCCATCTATAGAACTGAAAGCCTCTTCTAAGGCATTTGTTACCTTTTTGGCTTGCATCTTTCCTTCTGAGATGCTGTTCTCCCATTCTTTCAATAGAATGTTTCCTCTGGTCTGCTCTGAAATGGTGAACCTAGGAGTACTTCCCGAATCCCGGTTGTTTGTGGCTATCACAACCTCTTGGAAGGCGACCCGTGCTACTCCAGCTTCCCTTTCTCTAGCAGATAAGTTCTCTGAAACCTGGTTGACTAGCAAACAGTTGTCTCGGATCACTTCTACCTTGCCGAGTAAATTTCATTGGGTCACAGAGACTCTGCCCTGAATCTCCATCGCCTGGGACTGAAACATCCCGATATCTATCACCTTGCTTTCGACAATTTCCACCCTAGCCTGCAGCTGCTAGATCAAATATTTTTGCTGAATCGCCTGTATCTGACCATCCCAAACCCCCAGCTGCACTTGTTCGATCTTAGACTTAAGAATCTCTATCGCATTTTTATCGGTCAACCTTGCTTTCTCTATACCCACACTCGCTTGGTCTTTGGCAGTCTCTGTTGTTGTGGCTAGTCTATCTTCTAGGGTCTCGATGAGGCAATTCTTTCGTTTCAGCTGGTTTTTTAGAAGCCCGACTTAAAATTGATTCGGCAAGGCATATTCTCCTAATGTCCCTTCTATCTCAGTCACTAAGGTTTGTATCCGAGATAGGATATTGGCATAGGACCTTGTGCCTCATAAAATTTCATCCAAGGGTGAATTCTCGTGCTCAAATATTTTGAGCCCACAATTGGCCCAATGATTGCTCACGACCCTTTGCGAATCGTGCTTCTTGTATTCAATGGAGACCAAATCTAGGTCTTCCAGGGCTGCTACCTCAGCTTTGGCATGCCCGAAATCTAATAAAGAATAAGAATTTAAATGAACAGGAAAAGGTGGCCATAACTTCTTTGAATATCCTTTAAGCTCCTTGCTTATACCACCGATTATTGTTTGTCTGGCAACCTCGCGACAATCCAACTTGTCGGGAATGAATAATGGCAGTGCATGCGGGGGAAAAGAAGCCCCAAAAACTCTGAGGTACGAAAATTCAGCCTCCACATACTAGTCGGCTATGCTGCTCAGATTTGTCACTATACTGTCCGAGATCCTGGGTGGTGGGTGACCGAAAATAGTAACATCCAGAGGCACCATCACCCAGTTGAAGATTTTGTACACAAAATTTGCAGCTTTGTTTTCCCATAATTTTGAATGATATATGTGTATGGGCTCGTCTTCTACTGGATTCCAACTCCAGCTCATTAAGGGAAACGGTGTCAAAAAACAAACGACATCCAAAATATATGCAGACATGAAGAATGAAGATGCCTTTTGGTTCTCTTTCTGTGCCCGATACTCTGTGACCCGACTGGTCAAGCTATCGGACAACATTTTTTCCCTGTTGAAGGAACCACCTTCGTCGAACCGAAACATTAGAGGCTCCCACGGAAGAAAAAAATTTGAGGTGTCCTCTTTCCCGTATAACCTGCATGTCGTCATGGCTACATATTTGTACTGTGGTTCTAAAGAAGTGATTGAATATATGTCGTGGCTATCAGCTCTGAACTTTGCGGTGTTCGAAACCCAATATTTTATTAAAATGGACATGGTTTTATTGTACTTTACGCATTCCTTCTTCTTGAACTCGTCCAAGAATTCGACGCCATATGTGTAGTCGGACGTTGTGGGCAGCTTATACATGTCTTGCAGATGTTCTGGCCTGAAAGTCTTGATGGTGACTTTCTTCTCATTCATGATGGTTCTGGTCGGTATGTCAACATGATCCAATGCCCACTGGACCATATCATAATATGGCAATAGTCGTGGCCTGGCTGCTACTCTGTGCATTCTGGATTGGATGACTATTTTGTACTTGCTGGTTATATCATATTTTTCGTTGTAACTGGAGTCATCGGAATAATCCACCAATTCTGCTTGCAGAACATCTGAAACGAACGACCAATTCGGGACCGAGTCGATACTTCGAGGTGAAGTATCAGAAACATTGTCCGAACCTTGTCCTGAAACCTCAACAATGGCTTTGGATGCTTTTCGCGGAGCCATGGCTGGAGATTGTGTTTTATCTCTTCTGCGATAGAAATAAGTATACATACAGAAGTCAGTTTGCTCGGAGATAAGGTGCTCTGCGTGATATGAAAATGCATTTTTTATAATGAACCATAGCTCTTATATATATTCAAAAACTTGGTACCTTTCAGAACAATTCTGTCAAATCATGTTTGGAAATAAATTTTGCCATAAAAAATCCGATCTTATTCGTCGATTTGCCCTATTTCCTAATTAATGCCATAAATTTTGGCGGTTTGAAATATCAGTTGGTGCATGGAAGGAATAAGGCTACCTCATAAAACATTCAAGCATCAAAACACGGGATAAATTGATTTAGCTTAATTAATCCGGTTTTACCAACGTTAATCAATATTTCGGTACTCGTCGTATCGGGGATTTTACTTTAACACTTTGAACCTCTGACATCCAAGACTACGATGGTCGATTTTGGTTAGTAAAAAGCGTAATCGTGATTAGGGGCTCAATTAATTTCATAATTATTATATTCACCATATCGCGACTCGGACCTTCGAAAATAAGTTTCCGGGAGGTTTGCATGTCGAGCTGCGAAACCGCGAGATCGTGACAACATGACTTAATTAAAAGGGAAGATAAACTTCGATTTAGTGATTAATTAATTACATTTATATTCTTATCGTGATTTCGTGAGTCGGAATTTAGACGGTGTAACTTTTACAAAAGAAAACGTCGAGTGGCGAATTGCCGACAGGACTTTTACCATGGTTTAGCTTTTACTTCTAACCTTGACACGGGTTACTAAAATAAGGGCTTCATGTTCTCGACTATCGGGGCTACGACAATAAACTTTTGGATTTGGTGAACGCCGAGGTGTGAAAACCCGATGACGTTTAATCACGGTTTAGGGAAAACTTTACTCTCGTTACTGCCCTGGGTGAAAAATTAAAGCGACTTCGTCGTTTCGTAGCTCGGGGCGTGTGAACCACATGACTTATAGTATCCGACCTACGAGATCCCGAGGTAGAACAAAAGAGGAAACATTTTTACGAAAAGGTAGGACTCGCCTCGAGAGTACAATAATCATCATTGTTTGCATTGATAAAGCTTTAGAGATTTTGAAACCACAGACAGAAAATACGAAAACCATCTTTCGATTTCGAGCGTTAAAAAATGAAATTTGTGACGGGCTAGAAAGCAAAGGCGGCTCCAACACCAACCACGTAGAAGGAAGTTGGAATGTGGGTAAGTGGAGTCCAATTAGGGTTAAGTTTTTGGTCAATGTAAGGGTTGTTACCCACTTTTTTATTTTAAATAGAAGATGTATAAGGTAGATTGAAGTAACTTTTTTATCATATCTTGGCATGAGATAACTTAGAACTTGTGCACGATGAGTCTATTTTGGAGGGTCCTTTTTGAGCCTAAGGTTTTGTTGAGAGTTGTGGAGCTCACATGGAGTCAATGTTGATATTTAACTAAGGGTCAAATCGCAAGATGTGGAACTTGGTGTGGCATTGGTCAGCATCACCATTCATAACTTCTATGTAATTTGCATGACACAAGACTATTTTTATGAGAATGAATAAAGAAAAATATATTTTTGGACTTAGCCCAGGGGGTGTGAACCACCATAAAATCATGTGTTGCAATGTGTGTGAATGCTTTTTGTTGTTTTTGTAATTATAAATGAATGGTTAGATGAATGTATCTATTAGGGTTTATTTGCAGTGCACACTGAAATTGTTTTGTAGAATGGATAATGTTGAATGATTAATTTGATGAATGTTATGGTAAAATGAATGTTAAAGTAGATCATTAGTAAAATAACATCCTCAATCCCTTCCATGACTGCATACATATGTGTTTTGCAGTCACCCATAAACCATCTCGGGTGAGATTTCACTGTGCACTCTGTGTACGGTGTAGCCTTATGGTTTACTAGAAGGGTCGATGCTGAAAATGGTTTTGTTTGAGAACTAAGGTAGAACCCTAGTCAACCCATATGTCCAACACCAACTTTAAAAACTATGAATGAATTAAATGTGATTGAAAATTAAGTGCGGAATTGGGGTTTGAAGAATGCAAGATCCAATTTTGAATGTGCCAATATCGGATTATAAAAGTGTAAAATCATATTCATAAAGTAACAACATGTTGGGCCCCAAAAACCCCCTTCTTTATTTTTAATCAAAATCTAGAGTCCCTCAAAATTTTACTTGGATTCTTCAGGGTTTTTTTCCCTTTGACTTGATTGGATTGGTATTAGTTTTCTTTGTTTCGAGGTTGGTTTGAGTTTATATTATTTTATTTTGTTTGGTTTGAATTTCATGAAATTCAAATGCCATTTCGTTTTCCTTTCTACATATTTTTGATGTTGATGGACGAGCTTCATAATTTGGGAGTTTGTCATTACCTCTTCCTTATTGAATTTATCTGCTATGAGAATGGCTTGGTTGAAGACATGGATTAATAACAATGATTTTACAGGAAGAAAGTTTATTGTGACACATCTTTTCTAGGACATTTGTTCACATTTGATCAAATTTGAATGAGGGAGAGATGAACATAGAAACCTTAATTTAAACTAAAACATTATTTTTTATCAGCTGTTTACTTTCGTTTAAATTATGATTATGTTTTCATCTTTTTCTCATTAGCAATCATTTTCACAAAATCATTTGGTAGGTTTAATTAATTAAATTATTTTGTCAGTTTTCATCTCATTTAGAAATTAAAATAAAAAATAAAAAAATAATTATATATCATTTGTTTGATTTTGTGAAAACCCAAAATTAATATTTTTCTCCTCTCCATCAACTTGAAGCTTCTATAATTTTAAGATCATATTTGTAAGGAAAATATAAACAATATTTGTTTAGAACTTATAGTTAGTTTAAATTCATTTTAATTTTATTGTTCTAGATTTTGTTTTATTCACAATTTTTATGTTATTAATTTGGTTTCTTTTTGTTTCACATTTTTCTATTATCATTTATTTGGTACGGATTTGATCATGGCTTATTTTATTATCTAAATACATTCAAGATAATTGATCTGAAAATCATATTGGATTGCTGCAAATAATTTATGAGCAACAACAAATAAGATTTGGAAATGGGTTCAAGAACAGACAGACGATTTTGCAGGAGTGATTGCAGCCAAACCATGAGGAATATGAAGAAACGATTGAAAAATCATCTCCAGAATGGACCCGTTTGTCTTACATGCGAGACTTTTCCCAAACAAAGGTACAATTTGAGAGATATTTGTGTCTCTTTATGAGGAAAATTTCAGGTGGTGGAAATTATTAATGATGCCCAGACTGTTCATTCATTGTATAAATATATGAGAAAGTTCATAGCCAAAGGGACCCAAGAAATTCAGAGGAGTATTTTGATCCTTTCTTTTTTGTATATTATTTACATTGTAAACTTTTTCTTTTCAAATAGAGTAACGGATGGTTGGAATTTTGGGAGAATGGATGAGTATTTTCAAATAAGAATATGAAATTCCAGATTGCTTAATGGCTTATGTTCTATGAGTAAAATGGTTTTATTTTCATTATAATATCTTCATATTCTTTGAGTAATTGATTATGCATTGATTTAAATTAGCTCTAGTCTGTTTTATCAATACATGGTTAATTGCTATCGTTTATGTATTATTTTTTTCAATTTTTAAGAGTCTATGATCCAAAACATTCTTCCTGGACCATATGATAAACACATTTTGTTGAAACTATATGAGAAATAAGTTTACTCTTTGATTTTCATCCTGCATAGACTCTGCAATGTTGTTTTCATTGTCCTATCATGTAATTTCTTGATGTGAAATGTTATCTATGTCGAATTAGCTTTAGTTTGCTCTGCACATAATATTTTATATCATGCTTTTCTTTATGTTGTTCATTATCTTTTGGCTTAGTTTATATATGTGACTGATCATCTGTTCAAGTATTTTGAGTTTACTTCTAATTCTAGATAGATGGTAACACCATTCCTGAGAATTGAAATTTTCTTTCATTTTCAGTTATTGGACATTTCAAAGTCACATGATATATAATTATTTGTCTTTCGGTCATCATAAACTCGGTCCAGAATATGAAACACTTCCTTGAATTTATTCTAGAAGTATTATCCTTGCTTCTATCATAGGTTATCACTTGACACAGGAGAAGGGGAGTTCATACAAATGTAGAGAGATGAATTTAGTTTATTACTGCTGATCAACTAGAGGTTAATTAGTGTATTATTTATTTAATTTGTTGATTTGTGAATGAAGAGTGATTGCATCATTTAAACATCAATCTTCTTTGTCTATTTTTGTTATATCATTTACAATCTTGTTCATTCATTGTTCATTTAGAGTACTAGAATAATTTTGTTTGTTTTTAATCTTGTTTAGATCCATTATCTTAAAACAATTATTTTCACAAGGCTTTGCTCAAACCTTGTAAACTGTATATAACCATTGTATATAAACATTGTTAGTTAAGCATTTGTAATTAAAGTGTTGACTATTGCAGTAGTATCTTTAGTTAGTTCACATATTTTAAATTGTTTTAGGATCTTAGTTGGCTAACGGAGCCATAAAATCCATCAGGGTAGATTATACCAAACGACTTGGGTTAAGTAGGCAACCCCGGACCAGATCTTCCC
Source organism: Picea engelmannii (assembly GCA_009831015.1). Lineage (NCBI taxonomy): Eukaryota > Viridiplantae > Streptophyta > Pinopsida > Pinales > Pinaceae > Picea > Picea engelmannii. Next base: position 488,288 of record ML798198.1, read on the forward strand.
TTTCCATTAACAGTGTGTCATAAATTCCCATCAACAAATGACACTATAAGGAGCGTCAAGGTAAATTTAATGATCACATGTTTTACCCCTCAGCCTTTCATAATTCCAGATATATAATTTTTTCTTCTGTGACATCTTGAAATGCACTAGAAGGTAGGCCAGATTGACAAGTTGGCCTTGCATGAGTCTTTGTTTTGAATGTATTTAATTCCCCATGGCTCCCCAAATCACTGTGTTGGAACATTCTTTCCACTTCTCATTACCTGATATTCTCAACGAGACAGTATCTCGCTTGTCGAAACTCACCTTTGATGGTGGGGGGGATGTATCTAGACAATACCATCTTAACAAGTTTTGGTGTAAATGCATCAAGCATGATATTTCTGATTTAAAGGTTTTCTGCAGATTGTTCTCTTTTACTTTTAGGGGTTGGATTAAACATTGGTTTGAGTCTTTTCCATCATATCACATTATTGACTGGTTTCAATTTGTAGAGGAATTTTTAGATGCTTTTGAAATCTATGATTATAATAAATTATGTGAAGAATTTCACACTTTACTAATCAATGACAATTCATCTACAAAGGTATTTTTAACAAGAATCCATCATGTTCTCTGTAATTTTCAACTTGATGACATGTCATTTGTACTAAATCCCCTCTCTAATGTTTGTTCCCTTTTCATCCAACCATTTTCAATCGTAAATGATGAATCAATTACAAATCCTATCACTCAATTACGAGAAGAATTTTGTTTGCAGGATGAGATGAATCCATCCGAAAATTGTGAACAAGGGAGGTAGAATCTATTGAAAAGGTTCTTACTAACAACCAAACTAACTTTTCCTCTGAAGCATTGTATATTCAATCCTCGACCATCGTGGAAGAAGATTTTATGTTGGGTCAAGGTGAATGTCCATATTTTTCTAACTCTTGCTCTAATCAATACTTAAATTCAATTATTGAAGAACACTTAGGTGATGAAAATGATCTTAAGTATTATAACATTCCTATGAAACTGATTAGAGATGTAAATCTGAAATTTGAAGAAGAAACTGTAAACCTTCATCCACAAATCATACCTTATCCATAGGAAAGATTAGATGTTTGTCTTGAAACTCTTGAATTGTCTATCATACATGAGGCAAATTTAGACAATCAAATTATGTTGAAGGATTTATCACCAAAACGGAGTGAAATTTTTAAGGAAAGTGAAGAGGAATGTCTTGAGAATACCATTGTTGAATATCATAGCTCAAGAGATTCTTTTCTTGTGATCATGTTTTATTCATTTTACTCTTTATATCCTGATCTCTTCTTAGATTCTGGTGGACATGATACTTTAACCATGGTATCTTACTCTTTTCCATTACGATAAGATCTTTTATATATGCCAAGATTTGGTGAAATTAATTCCAAACACAACATTTATGAAGTCAGATTTGACGCTCTTTCACTTTCATCACTCGCATGGAAAAAAGACATGTTGCAAGAAGATTTTACACGATTTATTTTTGAAAAATACAATGCACTAATTCTTATGGAGATCAAATATTCTACAGTGCATATTCATTCTTTGGTTAGTTCTAATTTTAATGATTATGCTTCGCATTTTGAAATAATCCATCTCATCAAAGGAAGCGTTAAAACCAATAATCTAATTGATGTCATGAATCCTCTTATGATGTGCTCCCCATTAACAGATCTAGTTCGTTGAAGTCATAGTTTTCATCCTAATTTTTATGATAGGATCTTAGAATGGCTTGAGGATTCATATGTAAAAAATATTCATAATAAAGATAAATTTGTTCTTTCTTTGTTTCTACCTGAATATCTAGGAAGTAAGCATGACATGACTTTTTTAGATCCTCCATGTGAAGAAATTGATGAACACTCGAAGAATTATCAGGAGGATGGGGCACTTTGGCCTTGGCTGATGGTTATGTCAGGTCCCCATAATATTGAATTTTTTTCCAAACTTACTTACATTCTTCCATGCCATTATGACCCATATCATGACAAGATTGCAGAATGGTTGGAGAATTCATACATCAAGAAGTTTCAAAAGAATGGTAAGGTCGTTCTTGATTTGTTTTTAAATGAATATATAAGAGGTAAGCATGACATATTTCTTTTGTATCTGCAAATACTACATTCCCTTATTCTGATTTTCGACTTTCTATGCTTTGCATGATTGAATATGTTCTTGTGGTTGCATTGGAAATATGATTTTACTTGGCGTTTTGATCTATGTAGAAGTTAGAGTAGATGTAGGAATAGAGTCCTCTTGGGTTTTTCTTTCCTTTTCACTTTTTTTTATTTTGAATAATGCAGTTATGAAGGAACGTGGTTATGCAAAGAGAACCATCATATGAATGTTGTCAGGGAATTCTTCTTTCAATTCCTTTATTTTTCCTTTTCACGGTTGTCTTGATTAAATGTGTATTTTTCAAAACTTGGCAGCATCACGCAATGATTTCATATATTATGAATCATTAATAAAGAGATTAGGGATTTGATCTTACTTTTACCCTAACAAACATAACTTACCACTGCACGTAATTCCACTCATCTTGGTTAAGTATTTTTCTGTGACTTTTAATAATAATCTTGGTCAAAATGATGTATCATGCATAAAAGAACCTTCCTATATGCAAAAATTTGAATTGTGTTGTTCTTCCTTTTGATCCTCTTTCTCTATGAGAGGTTGGTTTGGTTTTGTTTTTGGTTAAATTCTTTTTAAAAGTGAGATTTTTCTATTTTGATTTTGTTTATTTTGATATGCTTTTGATTTTGAATCCCATTAATAAAATATCATTCGATTTGCGGTGTGTTTGTTTTATTTTTTATTTGTTTGATTGAACTTTCTTCTTGTCTATCTTTTTGAATAAATATATTTATGATCAAAGAGAGATTGTCAAAGGAGGCATTCATTTCAAGACTTATGTTTTTAAAAGAAATTTGAAATAGTTCAAACAGTTTCTAATGTTAAGGTTCAGCTCAGATAATTGATTTGTAGATCAGTTGAGTACTATGAAATCCTAAACGGTCTTTGTCATAGTATTACCCCTAAAATGTGTCGAGATATTTGGGAATTACGATTATCCTTAGAATTTTTACACCGTCCTTGTTCTTAAAATATCATTTTTAAGTGCTTCCCCATTCTCTAGATGATTTCTTAACTGAAATCTAAAATCTCTAAACCATGATAAAACTTCTAGTTTTGAAAGAAAAAAATGATCAATTGTTCACCTATGTTGCAATTAACCTCCCGTATCACCCCGCTCTCTTTGTCATCAATAAATCCATAATTGTATTATTATTTAAAAGTGGCATAATAGGGATGGAAACACTTATGTGTGGGAAGTCTGTGTAAACCCGTCAGGGTACTGAACAGGCTTGCTGGCAACAGGTAAATGAACACATGAAACCAAGACAACTTCGTCAGGGTAATGAACAGGCCTGCTAGCAAAGTAATGTTGGGTCGAGAGGTAGTAGGTATATGCTTTTAAATTAACTTTTATGGAAGTATACATCATGTGGATACAACTATTGGATGAGATTAAAGCACATGAGTGGGTTAAATGACATCCATGTCGAGGCTAAGGACGTATGTTGGTAGCAGTGGCTATGTCAACGATATTGAAGTCCTTTTATAAACATTGTGACTCTTTTATTAAAACACAACTTTAATTTATAATCCTCTGTAAAAGCAGTATTTTCTTCTTTTCTCATATTTTTCTATAAATCTAAGCTAATCTTAATATTAAAGTGGATTTGTTTCAAAGCAACTTAAAATTATATCCAAGTATTATTCTTCTTCTCTGCAATGAAAGTTTAATAGGTCATAGATAACTTCTTCTTCCAGTGAGTCACCATTTTTTGGGCCCCAACAACCCACTTCGTTATTTTTAATCAAAATCTAGGGTCCCTCATAATTTTACTTCGATTGTTCATTCCTTTTTTCCCTTTGAATTGATTGGATTGGTATTGCTTTTCTTTGTTTCGAGGTTGGCTTGAGTTTATATTCTTTTCTTTTGGTTGGTTTGAATTTCATGAAATTCAAATGCCATTTCATTTTTCTTTCTACATATTTTTTATGTTGATGGACGGGATTCATAATTTGGGAGTTTGTCATTGCCTCTTCTTTATTGAATTTATCTGCTATGAGAATGGCTTGGTTGAAAACATGGATTAATAACAATGATTTTACAGGAAGAAAGTTTATTGTGACACATATTTTCTATGACATTTTTTCACATTTGATCAAATGTGAATGAGGGAGAGACGAACATAGAAACCTTAATTTAAACTAAAACATTAGTTTTTATCAATTGTTTACTTTCATTTAAATTATGATTATGTTTTCGTCTTTTGCTTATTAGCAATCATTTTCACAAAATCATTTGGTATGTTTAATTAATTAAATTATTTTGTGAGTTTGCATCTCATTTCAAAATAAAAATAAAAAATAAAAAAATAAAAATTATCTATCATTTGTTTGATTTTGTGAAAGCCCAAAATCAATATTTTTCTCCTCTCCATCAACTTGAAGCTTCTAGAATTTTAAGATCATATTTGTAAGGAAAATATAAACAATATTTGTTTAGAACTTATAGTTAGTTTAAATTAATTTTAATTTTATTGTTCTAGATTTTGTTTTATTCACAATTTTTAGGTTATTAATTTGGTTTCTTTTTGTTTTACAAGTTTCTATTATCATTTATTTAGTACGGTTCTCATCATGGCTTGATATTATTATCTAAATACATTCAAGATAATTAATCCAAAAATAGTATTGGATTGCTGCAAATAATTTATGAGCAACAACAAATAAGATTTGGAAATGCGTTCAAGAACATATAGACGATTTTGCGGGATTGATTGCAGCCAAACCATAAGGAATCGGAAGAGGCTGAAAACCCATCTCCAGAATGGACCCATTTAGCTTACTCGCAAGAATTTTCCCAAACAAATGCAAGATGTGAGAGATATTTGTATCTCTTTACGAGGAAAATTTCAGGTGGCGGAAATTATTCGTGACGCCCAGACTATTCATTCATTGTACAAATATATGAGAAAGTTCAGAGCCAAAGGGACCCAAGAAATTCAGCGGAGGATTTTTATCCTTTCTTTTTTGTATATTATTTATTTTGTAAACTTTTGTTTTTCAAATTAACGGATGGCTGGAATTTTGGGAGAATGGACGAGTATTTTCGAAGAAGAATATGAAATTCCAGATTGTTTAATGGTTTTTGTCTTGTGATTAAAATGTTTTTATTTTCATTATAATATCTTCATATTCTTTGAGTAATTGATTATGCATTGATTTAAATTAGCTTTAGTCTGTTTTATAAATACATGGTTAATTGTTATCATTTATGTATTAATTGTTTCAATTTTTAAGGGTCTGTTATCCAAAAACTTCTTCCTAGACCATATGATGAACATATTTTGTTGAAACTATATGAGAAATCAGTTTACTCTTTGGCTTTCATCCTGTGTAGACTATGCATTGTTGTTTTCATTGCCTTCTCATGTAATTTCTTGATGTGAAATGTTATCTGTGTCGAGATATTTGGGAATTACGATTATCCTTAAACTTTTTACACCATCCCTGTTCTTAAAATATCACTTTTAAGTACTTCCCTATTCTCTAGATGATTTCTTCAGAAATCTAAAATCTCTAAACCATGATAAAACTTCCACTTTTGAAAGAAAATAAAAAAAAATGATCAATTGTTCACCTGTATTGCAATTAATTTCCAGTATCACCCCGCTCTCTTTGTCGTCAATAAATCTATAATTGTATTATTATTTAAAAGTGGCATAAGAGGGTTGGAAACACTTAAGTGTGGTAAGTATGTGTAAACCCGTCGGGGTACTGAACAAGCTCTCTGGCAGCAGGTAAATGCACACATGATACCAAGACAACTTTGTCGGGTTACTTAATAGACCTTCTGGCAACGAAGCAATGTCGGGTCGAGAGGTAGCAAGTATATTCTTTTAAATTAACTTTTATGGAAGTATACATCATGTGGATACAACTATTGGATGGGATTAAAGCATTTGAGTGGGTTAAATGACATCCCTGTCGAGGCTATGGACGTCTGTTGGTAGCATTGGCTCTGTCAACGGTATTGAGGTCCTTTTATAAATAGCATGACTCTTCGATTAAAACACAACTTCGGGTTATAATCCTCTATAAAAACATTATTTTCATATTTTTTCATATTTTTCTATAAATCTAAGCTAATCTTAATATTGTGTAATATTAAAGTGGATTTGTTTCAAAGCAGCTTAAAATTATATCCAAGTCTCATTCGTCTTCCCTGTGATGAAATTTTAATAGGTCAGAGATAACTGCTTCACCCAGTGAGTTGCCATTTGTTGGGCCCCAACAACCCCCTTCGTTATTTTTAATCAAAATCTAGGGTCCCTCAAAATTTTACTTGGATTCTTCCTTTTTTTTCCCTTTGACTTGATTGGATTGGTATCGGTTTTCTTTGTTTCGAGGTTGGTTTGAGTTTATATTGTTTTATTTTGTTTGGTTTGAATTTCATGAAATTCAAATGCCATTTCGTTTTTCTTTCTACATATTTTTTATGTTGATGGGCGGGCTTCATAATTTGGGAGTTTGTCATTACCTGTTCCTTATTGAGTTTACCTGCTATGAGAATGGTTTGGTTGAAGACATGGATTAATAACAATGATTTTACAGGAAGAAAGTTTATTGTGACACATCTTTTCTATGACATTTGTTCACATTTGATCAAATTTGAATGAGGGAGAGACGAACATAGAAACCTTAATTTAAACTAAAACATTATTTTTTATCAGTTGTTTACTTTCGTTTAAATTACGATTATGTTTTTGTATTTTTCTCATTAGCAGTAATTTTCACAAAATCATTTGGTAGGTTTAATTAATTAAATTATTTTATGAGTTTGCATCTCATTTCAAAATTAAAATAAAAAGTAAAAAAAAAAGAATTATCTATCATTTGTTTGATTTTGTGAAAACCCAAAATTAATATTTTTCTCCTCTCCATCAACTTGAAGCTTCTAGAATTTTAAGATCATATTTGTAAGAAAAATATAAACAATATTTGTTTAGAAGTTATAGTTAGTTTAAATTCATTTTAATTTTATTGTTCTAGATTTTGTTTTATTCACATTTTTTACGTTATTAATTCGGTTTCTTTTTGTTTCAGAGGTTTCTATTATCATTTATTTGGTATGAATCTTATCATGGATTGATTTTATTATCTAAATACATTCAAGATAATTGATCCAAAAATAATATTGGATTGCTGCAAATAATTTATGAGCAACAACAAATAAGATTTGGAAATGCATTCAAGAACAAATAGAGGATTGTGTGGGACTGATTGCAGCCAAACCGTGAGGAATCTGAAGAAACGGTTGAGAACCCATCTCCAGAATGGACCCTTTATCTTACGTGCAAGAATTTTTCCAAACAAATGCACGATTTGAGAGATATTTGTGTCTCTTTATGAGACAAATTTCAGGTGGCGGAAATTATTAGTGACGCCCAGAATGTTCATTCATTGTATAAATATATGAGAAATTTCAGAGCCAAAGGGACCCAAGAAATTAAAAGGATGATTTTGATACTTTCTTTTTTGTATATTATTTATTTTGTAAATTTTTTCTTTTCAAATCGAGTAATAGATGGTTGGAATTTTGGGAGAATGGACGAGTATTTTCGAAGAAGAATATGAAATTCCAGATCGCTTAATGGCTTTTGTCCTGTGAGTAAAATGGTTTTATTTTAATTATAATATATTCATATTCTTTGAGTAATTGATTATGCATTGATTTAAATTAGCTTTAGTCTATTTTATCAATACATGATTAATTGATATTATTTATGTATTAATTTTTTCAATTTTTAAGAGTCTATTATCCAAAAAAATATTCCTTGACCATATGATGAACATATTTTGTTGAAACTATATGAGAAAACATTTTACTCTTTGGCTTTCATCCTGTGTAGACTATGCAGTGTTGTTTTCATTGTCTTCTCATGTAATTTCTTAATGTGAAATGTTATCTGTGTTTAGTTAGCTTTAGTCTGTTCTGCACATAATATTTTATATCATGCTTTTCTTTATGTCATTCACTATCTTTTGGTTTAGTTTATATATGTGACTGATCATCTATTCAAGTTGTTTGAGTTTACATCTGATGTTAGATAGTTGGTAACACCATTCCTAAGAATTGGAATTTCCTTTCATGTTCAGTTATTGGACATTTCAAGGTCATGTGATATATAATCATTTGTCTTTCGGTCGTCATAAACTCGCTCCAGAATATGAAGCACTTCCTTGAATTTATTCTGGAAGTATTATGCTTTCTTTTGTCATAGGTTTTCACTTGACACGGGACAAGAGGAGTTCATAGAAATGCAGAGAGATGAATTTAGATTATTACTAATGATCAACTAGAGGTTAGTTAGTGTATTATTTATTTAATTTGTTGATTTGTGAATGAAGAGTGACTGCATCATTTAAACGTCAATCTGCTTTGTCTATTTTTGTTATATCATTTACAATATTGTTCATTCATTGTTCATTTAGAGTACTAGAATAATTTTGTTTGTTTTTAATCTTGTTTAGATCCATTATCTTAAAACCATTATTTTCACAAGGATTTTCTCAAACCTTGTAAACTGTATATAACCATTGTATATAAACAATGTTAATTAAGCATTTGTAATTAAAGTGTTGACTATTAGAGTAGTATATTTAGTTAGTTCACATATTTTAATTTTTTTTAGGATCTTAGTTGGCTAACGGAGCCATAAAACCCATCAAGGTAGATTATACCAAATGTCTTGGGTTAAGTAGACAACCTCGGACTGGATCTTCCCTTCCCATTGGCGGTGTGTCATAAATGCCTGTCAACACAACATCAGATTCCAAAAGTTCAAAATCACATTTTGAAAGTCCCAATATCGTCTTTAAGATGTGAAAAATATGGTTTGGAAAGTGACAATATTAGATTCTAAAAGTGCAAAACTAGACTTTGAAAGTGAAAATATTTTGGGGACTAGATATTGCACTTTAGAAATCCAAATTTTGGAATTTATATAGGTTAATTTTGGTTTTTCTTTGAAGGGGCTTAGGCTACTCCAAATTGAATGAAATTGGGGTTAAGAAGAAGTTTTATCTCTCATAAAAAATCAAATCACTAAGAGAAAACATGTCACAAAATGGGTTTTGAACTTAAGTGGGGAGGCTAACAAAATTTGTTCACAACCACTAGAGCTACTTCCAATTAATATAATAAAATCACATCATATAAGTTTCATTGATAAAAAAAAAATTAGATACTATTTTTTACAAATATTATTGATAAAAGGTAGCTAAGTCACCCAACTTCAAAGGAACCAAATTAAAGAACAAAATTAATGTATCAAAATGAAACGAATTTTAAAGAAATTTTCAATTAATATCTCTCGTGTCATAAAGAGTTATTTCACAAGGCATTAGTGGGCAATAAATAAATGGGTCATGATATTACATTGTTATATTCAAGAAATAAATTGGTTATGATATTACATTGTTCTATATGGTTTGGAGCAACTGCAAGCTAGGGTTAGGCAGTCTCGGCCATAGCAGAGGACAACATGAGCACCAAAGGGGGGGGTAATCGAACTCCCTCATACAACCAGGTAGTGGTGGACAGGGGGAAAGGGCCAAGAGGCATAGGTTTCAAGGAACCAATAACAAGCACCTCAGGATCAGACCCAGAAAAGAGTCGGGAAAGGAACCAGGTAAAAAGCGATTGCGTGGGGGAAGAAGTCGGAGAAACTCAGAATGTTGCGCAAGACACAATGAGACTCGTGTAAACCTAAAACAACAATGATACCCAAGGTAATCCTGGAGGACCTGAAAACACAACTCTACAGGGACCAGATGAAGATGCATGCGCTAATATGCAAGTTTATGGGTTTGTGTCCCACAAAAAGAACATTGCGCAACTAGATTAAATATCATTGGAAGCCAAGAGCAGAAGTGGAGCTCCACCTAGGATCAAAAGGTTTTTTCACAGTGGTATTCATGAACCTGGAAGACATGGATATGGTCTTTGAGGGGGGGGCATACTTCCACGCCTCAGCAGGACTGTACATGCGGCCCTGGAAGGAAAAATTCTCCCCAGAAAAAGAAACTTTCAAAAATGTACTTGTCTGGCTGAGATTTTACTCCCCTTCATTAGATTATTGGTTACCCTCTACCTTCGAAGCAATAGGGAACAAACTGGGAAAATATTTGAATACTTCATAAGCCACCCTAAAAGGGAGATATACACCCTACGCAAGAATCTACATAGATATGGATGTGTCGGGATCACTCCCAGAAGCCATAAGTCTGGAATTCAGGGATGAGGAATGGATACAAAACATAGACTATGAGAATATCCCCTTCAGATGCAGGAGATGTCACGAAAACAGACACCTAATCAGAGAATGTCCTCTCAATAAAAAACAAGAAGTGGAAAGCACCAAACCATAATAGGATGAGGATGGGTTTATAAAGATGAACCATAGAAACAAAGCTAACAAGAAACTAAGTAAAACCCCAACAAGGAGCAACTCGAAGGCCAAGAATAGAACAGAAGGACGGGAAAGAGCCAACAAAGGGGAAGAAGGAGGAAAGGAATCGACAAAAGCTTAAGAAGCCAGAGAACAAGAAACAAATGAGCCCACATATAGCCCAAGTAACAAGAAGGAATAGAGGGTAGCACAACTCCTATGGATAGAGGAACCAAAGATGCCAACACCCCCATGGAGAAGCAGACGAAGATGCGAAGATGACCCCAAGCGAAGTAGGCACGGAGGACCCTAATCTCAGATACCTTGTGTAAAGGGAAGGGATATATCTCCCAAGCATATTGGAACAATGGAAAAGGTAGGGAGTAGACAACATACCAATGGAACAACTAGACCATATCTAATACATGTTCCTCCTAAGGGAGGAAGCCAAATCCAAAGGGCTCAAGTGCACACATGGGGAGATAGGACACCTATGAATCAAATTCAGTGAGGGATAACCACATCTCTCACCTAAGCAGAGGAGAAGGAAAAAAGGAAGGAAATCAAACAACGTAGCCCTACAGGAGCTCGGAGCGCTACTGATAAACTCAGGTAAGATCAAGAAGCTCTTCCCCAACTCCCCCTCACATGTTTAAATGAAGATTATAACATGGAATATAAGAGGCCTAAACATCCCATGAAAACAAAGAATCCTCAAAAGTAGATTTAGGAAGGAACAACTGGACCTATGTTTCATCCAAGAGACAAAATGCACTATAGACAAAATGGAAACGATCAGCAAAAACAATGGAGAAAGTACAAGATGGTGGTAGTCGAAGGAGAATAGATGGCAGAAGGTATTCTCACCTTGTGGAACCCACAAGTGATGAGCCTAATAGCAGTTGAAGCTACCATGCACACACTTTCGGTTAGCATGCAAATCATTGGAAATGCGGAGGTGATTCTGTGCACCAATGTGTATGGACTCCAGATGCTAGAGGAAAAGAGAAGAATTATTCTAGACCTAGAAGACCTAAAAAACCGATCCAACAACCTCCACTAGATCCTCGCAGGGGACTTCAACATCATCACGTCAATTGTGGAGAAAAAAGGAGGTAGTAGAAGAGTGGATAGAGATGTGGAATATTTCTCAATGTCAATAGACACAACAGAGATGGTGGACATCAAAACTAACAATGGAAAGTTCATCTGGAACAATAAACGGATAAATAAACATCAGGTAGTGACAATACTAGATAGATTCTTGGTGTTGGAGTCTATCATTCTGCAGGGGTTAACCTTAGACTGCAACATCCTCCCTTGGGGAGGTTTTGATCACTGGCCAATCCAACTTGAAGCAGACTTCCAAACCACACCGAGGAATAGACCTTTCAGATTTGAGAAATTTTGGATCGAACACCCCACTTTCAAGGATAATATCAAACAGTGGTGGTAGGAGGAACAACCAGAGCAAGGGAAAAGGATGTTCAAAATATATAAGAAACTAAATCACATCAAATATAAGCTCAAGGAGTGGAACAATGAAATATTTGGAAATATAAACCAAGAGGAAAAAAATATTGAAGACAAAATGAGAAAACTCCAGGAAATATGCATAGCTGAGGGCTACACAGAGATCGAAAAAAGGAAGAGATCCAAATGACCCAGGAATGGGAAGCTATATTCCAGCAAGAAGAAACTCTTTGGCAACAAAAGTCTCGAATCATATGGCTAAGGGAAGGTGAGAGAAACACCAAGTTTTTTCATAGAGCAACCATTTCCAGAAGAACCCACAATAAAATCCTGAAAATTAAGGATCATGATGGGATCGAGAGAGAATCTGACAAGGAGATTGAAAATACTTTGGTAAATCACTTCCATGGGATATCCCAAGAACCCAACAAAGACAGAACGGGTGCCATCCAAAGGATAACTCAGCACATCCCCCGTCTAGTCACTGAGGGACAAAATAACAACTTAAACAAACCCATTTCTCTAGAGGAAATTGACCAAGTGATCCAGGAGATGCCCGACAGGAAATGCTCAGGCCTAGATGGTTTCACAGTGGAATCACTAATACATATGACCAAATTTTCCATGTTTTTTTGTTGCTATTTCCACACATATCCGTCCCACTTTCCACGAAAGAAAAGACTATTTTTCGTCGCTATATCCACGAACCAGGTGTTCCTGGAAACAATGACGAAATTAGCCCTCAACATGTCATCACCATAAAGATAGGTTTGCCTTATAAAGCATGGAAATAGCGATGAAACTTCATCGCAATAGGGATGACAAACCATGCCAAGGTAAAAAAGTTACCTTGGCACGGTAACTTACGACGCAGATGCCATACGTGCGACACAAAATTGTGGAAATTTATGATGAAAAAGCATGGAAATAGCGATGAAAACGTTTGGTAGAGACAAAACTTACGAAGTAGATGCTATATGTGTGATGCAAAACCATGGCAAAGTGCGACGAACTTGTGTTGCTATTTCCATGCTTGTGTCAAAAAAATCATTTCCTTGCGATGAATTATCTTCGATATTGCCACGCTTCCTTTAAGTTTAAAAAAACAAAATCTACATGAGATATGGTATACCATATTACAATGTAATATGGTATACCATATTACATGTAATATGGTATACCATATTGAGAAGCTGGATGTTGGGATTCGTGATTCGTGATTGACCCATAGCCTTGTGGTTGAGTCATTCCCTTACAAAAAAAATGAAGGTTACTCACACTCATATGAATGAAAGAAATCAAAGTTGTTCCCACAAAATAATTGACAATTAATTGACACAAATATGCACACTACCAAATTCCATTAAGTGGATTCATGTAGATATTAAAGATCCACTAGTGTTTAATGGCACAATTAATGCCACAAAGTTTATGGAACACATAACTTAACACATCACATTTGAATAGAGGGTATAAACATTGGATATCACTTTCGTATATATCCTTGAATGATTTGTGGGAATTTCATTATGAACTTTGGACTCACGAGAAGATATAGTAGGACTAGGAACCTACTAGACATAAGGTTTGTGTTGACCCATGTTTCCATCAACAGATCTTGAGAAGGACAAGATATTGATATGATCCGAAAGACTTTGAAAGCCCAAGTCATAGGGACTATGAGGGGGGATATATATATAAGAGTAGTGTAACTTAGTGGAATGTATATTGGATCTCATAGAGGCACATAAACAACGCCTACAACAACTCAATGAATTGGATGAAGCATGTATGTTTGCCTTGGAGCACACAGTTGTCATTCAGCAATAGAGTGCGAACTGGTACAATAAACATATCAAGAAGAAATCCTTCCAGAAAGGTGATTGGGCGCTACTCTATGATTCCATATTTTAGGATTTCCCTGGAAAATTACAAACAAGGTGGTTGGGACCCATATGAAATTAATGAAGTTCATGATAATGGCATTGTCACTTTAATTACCATCGACGGGTCTAGGTATCCCTTTTTGGTCAATGGAAACCGGCTACGACTTTACCATCAGCCGCCCTCAAAAGAATCCTTCTGCCAAGATGTAAGTAAGGACCTTACTGTTCAGATTTTGGTTGGTTGGGAAGGTAACCTAGTAGACTCAACTCCATAAATGATGAATTTGTTTTACTGTATATATTGTATATAGTTTTTTTTACAGACTTGATTGAGTTTTTAGCTCTTCTTTTTTTTAGGAAATTCATTTGAGAAAATACAAACCAAAAAATATGACTATAATGAATATAATTAAACACTCTTTTTTGTTCTTTACCTTTATCCCACGTTGCAAAAACTCAACAAATATAACCCTTGTTTTTAAAAGAAAATGAACATGCCTATAAACCATCTAATACTTCGATTATTGCATAAACTTACCCATAGTAATTGAATGAATTTAATTGATGACTAATCAATTAAACGATTAGTCAAAACGAAACGATTGTCATTCCTTTGAAAAGAACGACTGTTGTTACCTTTGTACGATCATTGTTTCCTTTTCAAACCATTGTCGTTCCTTTTAAAAAGAACGATTGTTGTTCATTTGATGTTCCTTTGTTGTTCCTTTGTTTTTCCTCTCACGATTTTTTTCTTATTGTGGCTCCTTTGTTGTTCCTTTTAAAAAGAACGATTGTTGTTCTGATTGCTACAATGGCCTTTGGTATTTTTTCGTCAAAGGACAAGAGATATCATCATGAGTCGACTTGTTCACTTAGTTTACAATCTAGTGAGTGGCATTATCATCAACTGGATACCAAACCAGGATAATGGTCTTTTTTGGAAAAGACAATTCAAACCATTTATTAAGGATAGGGCTCATTTATGGGTTAAAAGGAAACCCTGTCGAGGCTATGGACACCTGGTGGAAGCAGTGGCTCTTCCTGTGGTATCAAAGTATACCTTAAATATGCCAATTTTTAGTGTGTTTTTAGATTTCCTTTTCTAAACATTGAGGCTATCATTCCAGATATATCTAATAAAAAAAAGGGGAGAGTAACAACGTTATGATTTGTGGAAAAATTTAAAATGTGAACAAATTTAAAATCATTCGGAATCCTTTTCCTCAAATAGTTTCTACCATGGGTACGATAATTCGAATTTACCACACAAAGTGATGATTATCATTAGTATCCTTAAAGTGATTGATTGAAAGTTATTAATGATTGTCTTTTCCAGTGGCGGCGGTGACATAGCAATTGCACCTCACAGTCACTCCCCGCCATTATTACACTCATATGTTTGATGATCGAGGTCGACCTTTCCATTTATGGGGGGGTATATTCCCAAAACATTTACCAATATATTTAAGTGAATGAAGTAATTACAAAAATGCACATTTTTCTATATACACACAATGTCGTATTATATTTGCTATGTTTGTTGTTTTCAAAAATCTGGTTGAGTTAAGATGCAGCAAGGAACATTAGTTGTCCTCACCTACTTACAGAAATATGGGAGGCTGAAGTGTGCGATAGGAACCAACACTCTTACAGGTAACTGACCATGCAAGAGAAATCCTACATCGTCTGGGGTGGACGGAGTACTTCAATCGGTTGCAGGGATACGATACAGACATCACGATAGAATTCTTTCAGAACTTGTAGGGAGAAACCTCCATGATTCGAGATATACAAATTCCAGTCACTTAGGGAATCATAGCATAGGTTACGGGACTTCCTAACACAGGAATACAATGGTCTGGAAGATATACAGTGCTTAAAGAAGTTGTAGAATCCTTCGTAGACCCTAGAGAGGAATTGGATAAAAAGGTAAAGGGACTTAACCCCATCACTCTCAATGAACCCTGGAAAGAACTGGCAGGTTTCATATAGAGGTATATCACCTGCGACGGAAGATATGATGTAATCCACCCACGCCACCTCAAACTACTAGTTGCGCTCAAACAACAGTTAGTAATCAATTTACCATTTTTTTCTAAATGCTATGTTACATGAGATCGCTATAAGAACATAGAAGGAAAAATATCTTGTTACTATCATCAACCACCATGGATTTTTAAAACTGATAGTAAATAAGGCCCTAAGTCAAACTGAAATGATGTGGGGGGATCTTATTGAAGCCAATAGGCCCTTACAATTAGAGAAACCTGAATTACAGCATGAAGACCCAACCCAGGGAATTGAAGTAGCACAGGAAGGGGAACCTACTGCCCAAATGGAAGCTCCACCTCCTCAACCTGAAGTCAAGGCAGACCCCGTCCAATTTGCATAGACTCAGACATCACAAGAAAAGGCATCAATGAGGAAGTGAAAAAGAGCAATGGTTGCTCCTAAAGCTCCCATTGAAGGGAAAAAAAGAAGTAGACGGATAAGATGTCATGAAGAAATTCAGGATACAACAGAACAGCCTGAAGAAATTCAGGATACAACAGAACAGCCTGAAGAACAGAACAACCTGAATAAATTCAGGACATAACAGAGCAGCCCTTATAGGGAGATGTTCAAGGAATTGAGCAGATAGAACAAACACCACAAGGAAATAGTCAGGAAGATACCCAGCCAGCATTGGGACACCTCACAGAACAATTTTTGAAAAGATATGAGGTAGAGATAGCTCAGGTTTTAGGGAGTTTAGGGAACTTGATTAGTAGAGACACAAACAAGCCAGAAGAAAACCAGGCGCTAGCCTCTCCTTCGAACCATGCTAAATATTTCCCTGACACTGAGATGTCACTCCCATATGATACAACACAAGAAGAACCTCATGTTGAGGTAAATACCCTGGTAATTCAAGCAGAAGAGATGATATTGACAGATCAAGGTGAGGAAAAACCTGATATCTCACAGAAACGGGGATCAGGAAAAAGCCACAGTAGAATTAGAAATTTAAAACGCGAGAACAAGTTGTTGAAGAGAAGGATTAAAAAGATTAAAGTGTTAAAGTAGAAAGTTGGCAAGCTTAAGGAAATTATAAAGGAATTAAGAAAACAACTAGAGAAAGATGATAAGATCCATGAAAGAAATAATACCGAAAGACATAGAGCACATGGAAGGAACCCTCTTCTTAGGAGGGCAGTCCAAACGAGTTCTATAGGAACACAGACAAAGATGAATATCCTTGAAGAAATGATAGAAATGGAACTTTAGACTCATACTACAGCAATATAAGGGGTAGTTGTTCAAAATGAAGAGGAAATTCCTTTGGGAGCATATGAAACAGAGGATCAACTAGAAATTCTAGGAGGAATAGTTGCTCAACCTAAGGAAGTAATTCCCACTCCTCTGGAGACCACAGATGTAGAAACTCAGACAATAATTCAAGTAATGAATGAAGCAACCTGTCATACTGAAGAGGTATCTCAGTTTCAGGATCAGAGTGCCATCATTGAAATACTAGAAGAAGAACTGGTACAAGCCCAACAGGCCTTGACCCAGACCAAAGATGAAATGGTGACCATGACAGAGAACCAAAGAGTTGTTAAAAAAATAAAAACCATGTCATCCATGAAAAATGAGACATATGATGAGTTGACTAAGGCTCAAGGGAAGACAAAGAAGGTACAAGGTCAACTGGAAAAAGCTTTGGAGCAAATCAAAGCGATTTGTGATATCTACACAGATGCAATAGATTGTAGAGCTCCTGCTACCAATTATGCTTTGTTTTTATTAGAACGCTACCTATTGTTGAGGGTGAAATCTATTCGAGTAGGTAAACTGATTAAATTCACCACTATCTCTGAGTTTGTGTCTTGTTTTAGGGAGCAGGAAGAGAAAGTAAAATATTTCCTGTGTGAACTGTACTTCCATAATTTCATTTTGGAAGACAACAATAGAGATAATCCCGGTTCCTTTATTGGGGACATCCAATTGCAAGTGCTCATATCCTTCACTAAAAATCAAGTCAGGTGGGCTAAGGCCCAAAAATATTTCATGAAGAGAGAAAATGGGTTAGATCTCTAGGTCAAGGGGGAACCACCAAAGTCTTTTCCATCTATCATGCGACATAGGACATTCATGAAAAGGGAAGGAGTGAAAATATCTTTAGGTCCTATTCATCAACAGGTTATACGATCAAGCATAGAATATTTTAGGGAACTCAAAGAAGAAGCTCTTGTTGGATCCAAGTTAAGATGGGATGTCTCCCCAGTTGAAGTAAGGGTTAGAGAGCCCTTCGGTTTCAAGAACTTATTTGCAGCCACCTTTAGACTAGAAAGATATGCCAGAATGATCCAGGATGAAGTAACTGCCTGGATTGGGTGTAGATATAATCCCCATCTTATCTGGTTTCCTCTAGAGGATTACCAGAGAGATTATCAAATTAATAAAAAGAGGTAATACATTTCTTTTGGAGAACTCAGAAGAAAGAATGGGTTCAGGGCACCTGGTGAACCAACTTTTTCTCCTTAAAGCATCACTGCTTTGCATGTAAGAACTTATCTTGCATGAGGACTTGCAAGAAGGTAAGTTGAGGGGTATGTTGGGTTATGAAAACGTACAGATATTCTCCTCATTTCCATGATTTATGACATCATCTTGACTGACTTTTCGATTACTTAGGAATAAAATAGGATAGGAAATGACTAAAATGTCTTCTAGAACTATCATTGAGTTGAAGTTCATAAATTCTAAAATATGGTTGGAATTGTTAGATTTTGTTACAGGAATGGGTAAATATTGGTAAACTCATGATAAAAGAAGAGATTTCAAAGATGCGCAAGCTATTGGAGGCTAAATATATGGAGCGTAAAGTAGTTTCAAGAGAGATTAGTTCTCTATTTTGTAAACTTCAAAAATAGTAATAGCGATCTTGAGGATCTCTCGATACTCGGGATAGCTTTATTTACCCATATTTTGTAATATATAAAGAGTAGTGAATCCTGGAAAGAATAATCAAAGAATTGTATCTAAGCATTCAGAATTCAAAATTACTTTGCGCAAACAGTTTTTATAAATGTTGTCTCAGTTATGGAATTAATAAAGATTTTGAACGTTTCCATCATTTTCTTATACTGAGTTCCTAGTAGCGGTGCTTCTGAGGACCGAGGGCCGAGTCTAAAGGAGTTATTGTCTTAATCTATATTTTATCAGTTTGATTTTTGTTTCGAACTTTAAATCCTTTTTATCATCGTTATGATAATGCATAAGTGCGTTAATGTTTTGATATTGTTTGCTTGTAGAAGATAGATGCTTTCCTTTGAATGTTGTCGATTGCTATTCCAGATTCCAATTGATGTAGTTTCTTTCTTGACAATTCCTCTCATTTTCACATGCGTTGATCCTTTCAATTAAATTAGCAATTGTTGTTCCTTTTCGTCAAATTAGCATTTGTTGTTTATTTCGCTTAATTAGTGTTTGTTGTTCCTTCTACTTAGTTAGCATTTGTTGTTCAATTATTGTTCTATCTCAACTTACCATATTCAGTTATTTCTTTCCAGTAGATTAGATAGTCATCAATAGGTCATCTTGTTTTTATAGATCCAATTCTTGTTTCTTAATTAGATCAATTCATGCCTTTAATATCATATTCAATTCTTGTCCCTTAATTAGATCAATTCAGCAATTTAATTCATGCCTTCAATTCATAGCACATTATAGATCAGATTTCAATCTTGTTCAGTAGGATCTTAGCTTTAGAAACTTAATGAATGTGTGAGGAACTTGATTGTTGATAAACTCATATTTGCTACGCGAATTTAGCCTCTACGAGCTATCTGCATAGACTTTGTTGATATTCTTGAAATAGAAGACGAATCCTCGGGTTGATAAATTAATGTTAAACTAAGGTTGTTTTTAGGACATCTATAGAGCTCAACAATTAGCAATGGATGGGATTCTTGACTACTATGTGTTGGATCATGAATGATAGGTGGTGCTCTAGGAATCCCATGATGGACATAGAAACATACATTATAGTGAGAAGACACAACTATCAAAACATACATTACAATGAGACATGTTGGATACAAGAATCATTCAATTCAAGGCTAGAATGCACTCTCCACACCATTATTCATAGTATTATCTTCATTCACTCCTATCATTACATATTCTCCCTTTATCTTCTATCATTTGTTTACTTAGGGTTCATGTGTGTGTGTGTGTGGTTAAGATTTTATACTAAAAAGATGTTATGGTTGTATTGGTAAATGTAAGAATAAAAAAAAAGGTTTTTCCCACATTCTATGATTCATACTGTGTTAAAACAATTGATGCTTGTCTACCAAAAATGCAATTGTATCCTTTCATGAGGATTGTGAACTTTTACTAGTATAAAGTCTACTTTAAAAAACACGTCAAAACCCTTACCTTCTCATTTTACTTTCTCCAAATCCATTAGCCCATAAAACTTGATAAGAGTTGTCCAGGAGATGCATTCCCATCACCAAGACCTACATGAATCATAAAAGACAAATTATTTATATGAGTAAATAATTAATAAGAAAATAAGCATGCATTTAGTTATGTAAAATACTATAGAAAAAAATTAAGTGGTTGCATACCTTAATGAGCTTCTCTTTGTTTCGAGAATAGGTTATTCTCTATTGAACAGGGCCAACCACATGAAGGTGGAAGCTCATATGGCCCCTCCCCCCCTCACATCGATCTCAATTCCCCATACCCAACAAATGGTTTTCTTTATATAGAAAACATATAGACATTCATGCATAACTAGGATAGTCATCAAAACATATGAACATATAAACATTGAAGCATATGAACATATAAACATCGATAAACATCCAAATACAAGTCATGAATTTATATATCTAATTTGTCTTTGATTTTTTTTTTTACATTCATAAAATTGACAATTGGGGTATCATAATCATCCAAGGACATTGTATTTTGTGTGCCCTGTCCTTCTATTGTTTGTGTTCTCTCATGTACCATACTTATGGTACATCGCTGAGAAGGGCGTCAAGGCATATATTTAGGGTCATGAACTGTAACAATGAAAATGATCATATCGATATGTTGAAATATAATTGAAATAACTAATTAATTATTTTGATTAACATTACACTATTGCTCTTTACCTGTCTGTGTAGCTATGACAGTTGGTGTGTTAATTTCTCGTCCACTTGGTTCCTCTTGCAGTTCACCCTCTTGAGCTACATGCTCTTCAATTTTGAGAAGATAATATATAAGTATAAGTCAGGAAATAAATATCTACAATCACAGTAAATATTTCTAATTCTGAAGCATACATACCGGAATGGGTACTCTGCTCTACACTATCATTGGACATGCGCACCCTTGTATGACGTAGTTTCTAATGAATACCACTAGATTCACTACTACAGTAGCATTGTTTCTTGAAAACAAACATAAATACTTAGTTAAGGGTGATATAATAAAATATGAATAGACTTTACAAGCATGCTACTACGGTTTCCTTATTCATTTGATTTACCTACGTGGTTGGGGAGATAGGATTTTGGCCTAAGATTTTTCTATATTCAATCACACTTTTAAAACCATTCTTGTAACCAAGCTTTAGGTCCTCCTCGATGGCAGTAGTGTCGAACATATTCAACTGCAATTCATAACACCATTAAAAATACCAATAACAAAAACATATATTTGTTCTCTATTCTTAAATAAATATTAACCACAATTAATCATTTAAATCTTACTATTCGGGATTTTAGTTTTCCATAGCCACCCTGGCCTAGTTTATGTTGGCCGTGTTTTTCCACTCTGGCCTTGGTTGCTTTGGAGGTGTCTAGTAGCCTACATATGGAATTTTTTTAAAACATTAGATATCGGAATTGTTACTTAAAATAGGAAAGAAAAACATAAATGATCATATTTCATTGATAATATGACATGTGTTGTACCTTGCTTGACCATCTCGTGGATGTCTTCCTTGTTTTTTAAACAAGTTCTCCTTTGCGCCCTCTATTAGCGCCTTCCACTCTTTCTCTGGAACCATGGGAGGGTGCTCGTGCTTGAGGTCTAATTGCAATTTCTCCTTATACTGGGCCCTGGTATATTTTAAATTCTCATCGGCTAACTTTATAACCACCTTCTTGTTGAAAGTGTTGTCGAACAAGTTTACCATGTGGTCTATTAAATCAACATTCTTTTTGCTATCTTGGCCATTCCACCGTGTGCGAATGGTGGGGCCAAACAACTCCAATGCTTTGTCATCTAAGTTTCTATAGAAAACATTGTTTCCTACATAAACGTGTTATCCATTAATTTATAATAATCTCAACAAATGTCCATTTCAATTTCATGAAAAACATGAATCAATTAATTAGCAATTACCTGCAATCTTATGAATCTTGATCGGAACATATGCGTCATCCACCAGAAAGGTGACATCTTGTGATCTGGTGATTTTAATTTATTATGCTCCATGCACAATAGTTTCCTCTCCATCTACAGTACGTTCCTCTCTGGAGCCATGTGGATTCCCAGGCTTCGGCTCATCATGCTCCAGTGTGTCATGCCAGTAAAAATCATTGAGCTCATCAATGGATTTGAGGGGAACCTCAGGAGGCTCAAAACGCCTCACTTGCACTTTGTTATGTCGACATTTATTTTGCATTGGACCATCACTACTACCTATAGTAGTTGCAGGATTGGCAGGTTCCTGGCACATGCGGTTTAAAAACTCCTACAAACGGAAAACTTTACTTTATCATATCATATAGAAAATATAAAACAAAAAAATGGATATGAAATTGTCATAGTTGATGAAAATATGTGAGGATGCCACTTACCCCTAAATTAGTTATTGTATTTTGTAGCTCTACAATTCTTTCCCTGCCCTCTTGTGTCAGGGGTCTTTTGCTAAGAAAACCTAGATATTCTATGTTAGCATTCTTCAAGGCCTTCGTTACAGATGTCATTGGGTCAGTGGAAAAAAATATTTCATCCTCATCAATATCCTCAATGGGAGCCTTCCCACGTTGACCATGCCACAATACATTGATGAATAAAATTAATGAGATGAACTTTAACATTTGAGAAATTTATTTATTGTAGTCATAAGTTATTATTGTAGCGGGTGATTTTCGGACACGGTCACCCTGGACAGAAGTTGACACAATAAATCAATCAACAAAAGTTATGAAATTCACCTGTAACATTTAAAAATGAAATATTGGAGTAATATCAGAAAAAAAATAGCAAAATTTCAGAAATTTAGTTGTTGTAGACATAAGTTGTTACTATATTTAACATTTACCTGTTGAGGCACAGCGGGTGCCTTTCCATGGTCACACTGGACAGTTGTAGCGGGTGATTTTCTGCCACGGTCACCCTGGACAGAAGTTGACACAATAAATCAATCAATAAAAATTATGAAATTCACCTATAACATTAAAAAAATGAAATATTGCAGTAATATCAGAAGAAAAAAAATAACGAAACTTCAGAAATTTAGTTGTTGTAGTCATAAGTTGTTACTGTATTTAACATTTACCTGTTGAGGCACAGTGGGTTCCTTTTCACGGTCACCCTGGACAGATGTAGCGGGTGATTTTCTGCCATGGTCACCCTCAACAGAAGCTGACACAATAAATCAATCAATAAAAGTTATGAAATTCACCTGTAACATTAAAAAAATGAAATATTGCAGTAATATCAGAAAAAAAAAAAATGAAATTTCTGAAATTTAGTTGACGTTGTAGTCATAAGTTGCTATTGTGTTTAAAATTTACCTGTTGAGGCATAGTGGGTGTCTTTCCATGGTCACCCTGGACATATGTATACTGTGATATCTCATGGTCACCCTGGATAGATGTTGACACAATAAATTAATCAACAAGAGTTGTGAAAGTAATTGTAAGATTAAAAAAAAAAAATATTGCAGTAATATCAAAAAATAAATAATGAAAAATGAAATATTGCAGCGATAAATTGTAACTATGATTGATCAAAGGTTGAGTTGAATGGTATGTAATATATTTACCCCCATAGCCGTACCCCCTCCATATATTCAATTTAAGCTGTAATCGATCAACAACTCTTCACCTGGAACTATTGTTTTTGTTGCACATACAAATATACGATTTCCTTCGTGTCCCTCAAATATGAAATTTGGTTTCTTAGTTGTTTCCACTGTTCATGTACTTTTTATAAAGCCCGTACTATTTCCAGTAGCTTTTGGACTTCCATCAATATACATAGTTGCCCATTTATTTTGATTGTTATCTACTAGTTGTATATAATTTGCGGCAACTTTGTATCTCTACATACTTTACGTATATCGGACCAACATCAGCCAATGATTGTATTTGTATAATGGTCTGACATACTCCATCAATTCAGTTACAGCTCCATAGCCGACCTTTATGCCATCCATGGAAAATAATCCCAATCCATGTAAGGACGAAGGAGCAATGCAATACATCCTCCCACTTATGAAGAAATCTATGTCCACTTCAGGTATCTCCTTAGGTTCCCATCGTTGCACTAGATGTTTATACCTCAAGGGAAACTCAATGTCACCTATTCTCTCAACATCATAATTACATGTCCCTCTATTGGCAATAAAAATTTGCATGCATATACATAATCTTTTCCTTACCTTTTCAGATCTAGTTGATCTAGAACTAGTAGATCTAGTACAACACATCTCACTTTCAACCTCTCTTAGTATATCTTGATCATCACTCCAGGAATATAGATCCGATAGATACCTATTTGGTGGTACCTACACTCATTCAAACAAGAAGATAAGTTATCGTGCCAATATACGTTTTTGGTACCAAGACAGTTGCATATAGTTGCAATACAGTTGCATAAGTTGCATTGTTGCAGAAAGTTGCATATAGTTGCATAAGTTGCTTATAGTTTCATAAGTTTCAGTGTTGCATAAAGTTGCATATAGTTGCATATTGTCACTAAAAAACATGATAAGTTGCATTGTTGCATATAGTTGCATAGTTGTAGTTAGTTGCATATAGTTGCATATTTGCATAAAGTTGCATACGAAATTGTTGCAATATAGTTGCATAAGTTGCATTGTTACATAAAGTTGCATAGTTGCATATAGTTGCATAAGTTGCATTGTTGCATAAAGTTTCATATAGTTGCATATAGTTGCATATAGTTGGATAAGTTGCATATTTGCATATAGTTGCATATAGTTGCATAGTTTCATATAGTTGCATAAGTTGTATATAGTTGCATAGTTTCATATAGTTGCATAAAGTTGCATATAGTTGAGGCCAAGGATACCCCTCTAGATTTTATGTGTGGTACTTTGAGGCATTGTTCATGGCTCTAGATGACTAAAAGATTTATTTAGAACCTAAGGCATGGCCTTCTTCCCTATATAATTTCCAATACCTTGAGACACATACCTACTACTAAAAAACACCTAGTGGCACCGACATCCCAAACCATAGTTTGGAATACCCTCATAAGGCCTTGTGTGGTTATACGAGGCATCCTTATTGGCCCTGGATCATTAAAATATTCCTTTAAGGCCTAAAGTTCATGTTTCCTCCCTTGACCATGTCAATGCCCCGAGACCCATACCTAGTGCTCAAGAATGTTAGTGTTACCTATATACCTAATTGGCAAAGGATGCTTTCGAGAGGTCATTTGTGGTGGTTCAAGGTGTGATTTATGGGAAGAATAAGAAGTGGGTTGTGAAGAATATTGTAGCAATGACGTAAGAAACAAAACCTCCCACCATGTGTTACAAGTCTTGTGAGAGAAGGTGACACAACAAGACTGCTGGAAATTACACCTCGATAAATGCCCCAAGCACTTCTAAAATCTAAAAGAAGAAGTAGTTGCACTACCATTCAAAAGGAGGTAGCATTAATTAGTTGCACTACCATTCAAAAAGAGGTAGCAGTAATCAATGAAAGTCTCATGGTAAGATTGTCGACAACCCACAGGTTGAGGACGCGGACCCCTAGGCCCAACCCTTAGAGCCAATCATTTTCCCAAAGTTACAGATTTGTTTTGTCGACTTCCCTTACCTACATTGTTCTATTGAGAAGAGGTTGTTCACCTTGGAGACCTAATGCAGTTATGAGTACGACCGAGCATGGATGGTACTCGATCCTCCAAATTTTGAAGGGTCGTCGAGGGTGCACCGGACACCGCAAGGTGTGCGATGTTCTTCCAGTTGTTGGACCCTATCTCTGGTTGAGTCGATTTCGGGGTGGGAAAGTTGTTAAAAAGAAAAGATAACTCTTTCTGGGGGCCCTGATGATGTCTCCGGATTTCCTAACGTTGTCGTCAGTTATAGGATGAGGCACCAACAACTCTCAAAAATGTGTTTCAATTTTGTTGAGTTTGGATGGAAGGTTGTTGGGTTTATCCAACTTCTATGTGACTAATGATGAATGTGCCCTTTTATATAAATGGATTATTGACAAATCATTGGAAATCCATTTGTTAGTTTGTAGGGATTTTCACATGATTGATGCAGAGGAGGAAAAGGAGTGCATGTTGTATGTGATATTGCTTGAAGGGGAAAAAGTTATGGAATGCCCTCAAATGTTTCCTTGATTTAAACACCCTCTTCATTGAGATTGATTTTTGGGAAATCTTATGACATGATCGAATGAACCTCAAATATAGGCATGATCAAGGCCATGGACTTTGGGAAATTTTTCCTCTACACTTTTGAGACACTCTGCAAAGTCTTAGTCTTCCTGCCTATCAACAAGTGTGAATCATAGAATATGGGACACTTGAGGTCCATCCAACAAAAGTCATTTCTTTAAATGGCAGTAAAGGCCCTAGATTATCTCATTTATCGTGGGGTTGGTCAAGATCTTATCAAAGGCATTCCCCTCCCATAACATGGAGTTGGATAGTTGGTTAATCAACATTCTACATACAACTCTTTCATATTATTCATAAGGACCAGACTTTTATGAAGAACACTATGGAATGCTTCTAGATTTTTTTTGATTCTATAGAGAATGCTATGGACAAGCTCCATATTTTTTTTTATGCCTCATTGTCCAAGATCCAGTGGGCCAAAATGGAATGTTGTAGACAATGATTATGTAAACAATGCCTATGTAGACAACACCTATGTGGACAGACCTGGATCATGAGAATAGTGAGGAGGAGAAGGTTGTAGGGTCCATTTCAGATGACAGACATGTGTACGTTCTATTTTTTTCCTTGCATCCAGGCCAGAGAGGGGGGTCGAATGAGATTTTACTTGACCTTTCCAAGCTCCACACAGTCAAAACATGTTTTTTTTTGGTAGACAAGGGGAAAAAAAAATAGAGGCAACTTGGCGAAACCATATCTCAATGAAAAAATTATGGGTGGGATTGGTGGAACTACCACTCACCATTCTCAAGCTTTCTCACAGTGTGCCCTCTAGCTCAGTCTCCTCTGCCCTTGATCTCCTTCTCCGATGTGCCCTTGCATAGATGTCAAGGTTTGGGGAGTTACTCCTTCTGTGATCTCCTCAGATCTACTCGTGGTGTTCTCTCCTCATGTATCCTCGACTCTCCTCATCTACTCTCCTCATTTTCTCTCGTCACGCGCAATTTTGAAATTTCTTTTTGGTTTGGTTTATTATATATATTATAATTATACATAATTTATATTTATATAATTAATATATATTATAATTATATATA
Source organism: Picea engelmannii (assembly GCA_009831015.1). Taxonomy (NCBI): domain Eukaryota; kingdom Viridiplantae; phylum Streptophyta; class Pinopsida; order Pinales; family Pinaceae; genus Picea; species Picea engelmannii. The sequence goes on from ML798198.1 coordinate 515,909, forward strand.
ATGTATATTATAACTTAATTTATATATTATATAATATATTAAAATTAATCATTAAATATTGCATCTATTACACCACTAATATATGACCAACCACCTATTCCACCACAACTCAGCATAGGTAGCACCCATGTCCCCCCTCCCACCCAAGTGATCTTTCTAGAAAGATCTC
>ML798198.1:520936-540644 GCA_009831015.1 Picea engelmannii
CACGATTATGTGTGGGAGCTTGCACCAGGGTGTAAGTCCATTAAGCAGGTCGATAACGTAACTTTTCCACCCACTCTATCTCAGCCCCTTCTTACATTGTTCCCGCAATGTTGGATTTCATCACCAACTAGTGCATTCATTGCAAGAAGGTTTTGTTTGCTTGCTTGCTTACTAGATTTTTGACGCTGTACGCACCCACAGGCACGTCCTCTCACAGGATCTTCTCTTTCCCCTCGGCCCGAAGAACTCAAATGTTCTTCTTTTAACCTATCGGGAAATCTTCACCCACAGAACTCTCGCGCGATCCCCTCTCTGCACTCGGAGGATCGGACTTCGCGACTTCACGAGGTCAGTGGTCAAGCGCTGGTGTTTCGAATCCATGAAACCCGATGCAAGTCAACGCTGACCCTTCCTTTGCCCTATCGGGACTTCTTCTATCGCGATTTCGCCACTCGCGATGTCAAGCAACTAGCTTTACCGACTCCTGACTCATGATATGCCGAAACTCCGATGAGCTCGCTGCTTTGACTTTTGAACGATCCTTTATCTCGTCGGGACTTCGGACTTTGTGAGATCGCGAATCCTAATGTCAATATTTCAGGACTTCTCGTTGTGAGACCCCGATAAGGCATACCACCTGTCCACGTCACCAACTCCTATGGCCCCACACTGTTTACGTAGCCATCGGGATATCGCGTATCGCAATATCGTGATTCTCGTTGCCAAATATTCGACTCTTCCCCCAAGAAATCCCAATAGGAGACTCCGCGAGTAATCCAACAGCCCTGGCTGGCTTGGATCAACGGCTCTATCTGTTCTGTAACTTGGGAATACTTCGTTGTATCTCCCTTGCACCTTTGCAAGATCTAACAGCCCACAGATTATCGTGAATTCTCCTCGGAGAATACCGACCATCCGTTCTTCCTGATGAAATCTATGAAATGACTAAGTGTTCCTCCGCGGAACTCGTCCCTCTGCACGCAAACTTATGACGCTTCTTGAATCTTTAAGGAACAACCTTCCCGCGCTTCCCTCTAATGGATTAGAAGGCCTTATCGCTCCTGAGATTTTCCACGACCTTCAAATCCTTCAGGAAAACTCTTGCACGCACTCCTTGCGGCAAACCTTCAACCAAGTCTAAGTGTTGAAGTCCTTCGACTCTACTCACGCCTGCAGAAGCAGTCTCTAAATTCTTTGCTCAGGTTCGCAACCCTGAAGCTTCACTTGGCCTGCGCACTCCTTTCATGGCTCTTGTGCCCAACTGCACTTCTGGGATGAATGAGAACAAAAGTTGTCTCTATCTGAACCCTCTGTCAACGCACTCCTTGCAGACACATCAACTGCACTCCTTACAGGAATTCTCTGGCTCAAATAGAGAAATAATTGAAACTCATTCCTTCTTCCTCTCAGACTCCAATTGAAACATGAAATCATATACACATCATATAAAAGCAAATGTATAAAAGGAAGCAAACATTCATGAGCATATCAACATCAATACATAGAGAACAGACACAAAACCATGAATTTGAATCAAACTCTTCTATTAATTCAAATATATGTACATGGATGTTCTTACATAGCTCTATGCATGCTCTTGCTCTTTCTTGATAATGTTACAATGCACAATGAGGGTGTCTATATCTCGTTTCCCTCTTGTGCTCTACAACTATCTAATCTAGGATTAAATTCTATCTACCTGCATTAACTATCTTAAATTTCGTCTACCTACTAAGGACGAGAGCAATCCGCTCAAGGTCCATTTACAATATACAAGTGCGCTTCACTAAATTTCCACATTAATGTTTGCGCATCAAATCCGAAGTAATTTCAAAATTTGTGTTGGCTTGTCCAGTTGTCTTTCGCTTCCGCACTGGCTCGCTTGATGTGGGAGATGCTCCTGCATCATACTCCCTCACTTGAAAACTTTCGTGGGATCCTTTCCATGAGCTCCTACACGGTCTGTCCATGCCCCTGTATCTCTGCTTCAGTCTCCCAGCTGGCATATTCCACTGGATGGTTCTTCCATTTGACCATATACTCAAAGTACTACTTTTTCCTTGTCCTCTTGCTTACTCTCTTGTCCAGTATGCATTATATCTGCGGTTTATCTGCAACTGGAAATTGTTTCATCCATTGGATCACTGGCTTCTCACTTCCAGTCCCTGTTTATTCAGCTCTGTAGGGGTACAAATCCGAGATATTGAATATCGGAGAAATTCTGATCCCATCGGGTAATTCAATCTCGTAAGCATTTGTCCCAAATTTCTTCAAGACCCTACATGGCCCGATTTTCTTCATCTTCAATTTATTGTATGTTCCCCTAGGGAACCTTTCCTTCCTCAAATGTGTCAGAACCAGATCACCAACCTCAAACTGAAGTTGTCTCCGATGCTGATCGGCCCTGTGCTTATACTTCTGACTTGAATTCAGCAGTCACTCCTTCACCTGGCTGTGAAGTTCCTTCATCGCTTATGTGAACTCTTCTGCACTAGCGCTCCTAGTCGCAGTCTGTTTTGAATTCCTTAGTTCAGAAATTCCTCTCGGCTGCATGCCATAAACAACCTGAAATGGACTTTTCCCTGTGCTCCTATTCACTAAGTCATTATACGCAAACTCCGCATGTGGTAATATGTTGTCCCACTGGCTGTGGTGTTCTGTCACCAAGCTTCTCAGCAAGTCTCCCAGACTTTTTTTCACCACTTATGTCTGTCCATCCGTCTGAGGATGATACATTGAACTAAATGTCAAGTTAGTTCCCAGCTTCTTCCATAAGGTCCTCCAAAAATGCCCTATGAATTTTTTGTCTCGATCCAAAATTATACTTCTCGGCAACTCATGAAGTCGAATGACCTGTTTGAAAAATAGGTTCGCGATGTGAGTCGCATCACTGGTTTTCTGACATGGAATGAAGTGTGCCATTTTAGAAAATCTATCCACCACCACAAAGATTGAATCAACACCTCTTTGTGTTCTTGGCAACCCTAATACAAAATCCATGCTTATCGGATCCCACGACCTCTCTGGTATGGGCAATGGTTGATAAACCCCCACATTCTTCTTCCTCCCCTTTGAATGCTGGAAAAATCTGCATCGGTCCACGAATATCTTGACATCAGCTCGCATTCCTGGCCAAAAGTATGACTTGTTCAACTTCGCAAACGTCTTGTCGTGACCAAAGTGCCCTTCCAATCCTCCACTGTGTTTCTCCTTTAACAGATTCTCCCTCATGGAGCATTTTGGAATACACAGTTGATTGCCTCTGAAGAGCAATCCTTCCTGGATCATATACTCTATCCATTGGCTTATGTCTCTGAGAAATGGATTCTCAGCTACTTCATACGCTTCTTTAAAATCTGGATCATCTGCGTACATATTCCTGAGGTCATCAAAACCCAACATTTTGACTCTGAACTCTTGCAACAACAAACACTTCCTGCTCAAAGCATTAGCCACTTTGTTAGCAGTACCGGAAATATGTTTAATCACAAATGTGAAATTCTACATATATTCAACCCAATTGACATGTTTCTGATTCAACTTCTCCTATTGAGTCACAAACTGTAGTGCATGATTGTCACTGTACAAAACAAATTCTTTTGGGATCAATTAATGCCTCCATTTCTTCAATGCCTGTATGATAGCATAAAATTCCTTATCATAAGTTGAATACTTCAATTTCGCTTCATTCATCTTCTCGTTGAAGTATGCGATAGGCATGTCTTCTTGACTTAAGACTGCCCCAATTGCAAATCCACTTGCATCGCATTTCACCTTAAATGTCTTCTGGAAATCCGGCAACACCAGAACTGGTTGTTCCGTAATATTCCTCTTCAACAGGTTAAAACTTTTCTCAGCCTCTTCTATCCAGTGAAAATATTTATGCCGCTTCTTCACTGTATCCATCATCGCTGCGCTAATTCCACTGAAATTCCTGATGAACTTTCGGCAGAAACTAGCCAATCCATGAAAACTTCTAACCTCGAAAATATTCTTCGGTGATGGCCAATTCTTGATCACTTCCACCTTATCTGGATCCATCCTCAACTCATTTGCCAAAATAACAAACCCCAAATAAATGAGCTCTCTCTTCATGAATGAGGACTTCTTCATATTAATCAACAACTTCTCCTATTGTATTTTCTGCATCACTGTAGCCAAATGCTTCAAGTGCTCTGCCACTGTTTTACTGTAAACCAGTATGTCATCCAAATACACAATGACAAATTTCTCGATGAACTCCCGCAGGACTTCGTTCATAAACCTCATGAAGGTACTTGGTGGATTTGTTAAGCCAAACGACATAACAAGCCATTCATACAACCCTTCGTTCCTTTTGAATGTTGTCTTCCATTCATCACCTTCTCTCATGCGAATCTGATGATATCCGCTTTTCAAATCAATCTTTGAAAAGTATTTTGCTCCACTTAAGAAATCCATCATATCATCCATCCTTGGTAATGGAAATCTGTACCTGATGGTTATCTTGTTAATGGCTCTTGAGTCAGTACACATCCTCCAACCTCCATCTTTCTTCGGACTGAGTATTTTTGGAACAACACATGGACTCAAGCTTTCCTGACCAAACCTTTGTCCAACAAATCCTGGACTTGCCTCTTAACTTCTTCATTCTCCTGTGGCGTCAACCTGTACGTGGCTTTGTTTGGTAAACTGACTCCTGGTATGAGATCAATATGATGACTCACACTCCTGATCAGTGGCAACGAACGAGGTAGTTCATCCACTACGATGTCAGCGAACTCTTCCAGCAGTTCCTGAACTTCCTCTCGTAAATCATCCACTCTTGTGCTAGTCAGAACAATCCTCGGCTTTCTGACCACAATGAATTGTGGATCCTCCTTATTCTTAACCTCTGTAAGAAGTTCCTTCCCACTCATGAGAAGTATTGTGTTTCTTACCTCCGGTTTCACCTCCTTATCCTTAATCGGAAGCAACATGTGTGTCCTCCCATTCTTCTCTAGGGTGTATGTGTTCATTCTCCCATCATGAATCACATTTMTGTCATATTTCCATGGTCTACCCAGCAATAGATGACAAACATCCATAGGAATGACATCACATAAGATCTTATCATTATATCCACCTATCTTGAATTCAACCAAGCATTGTTTAGTAACAGTTACCTGGTGTCCTTTCTGTAGCCACGAAACTTTATATAGGCTTGGATGATTAGTTGTTTCCAGCTCTAGCTTCTCTACCATCTCTGTAGATACGAGATTATCCATGCTACCACTGTCTACTATGACATTGAATACCCTATCTGTGGTCTTGCAAGCAGTCCTAAAAAGTCTGGTCCTTTGGACTGAACTCTCCACCTCCTTCTCAGGTGTCAAAAGGACTTTTCGCATCATGAGCGATCTTCCGCCTTCAGCGTCTTCTGCCTCAACATCCCACCTCTGCGCTTCGGTGATGTGAGCTTCTCCAATGTCCTTCTTTTTCTCTGGACACTCATAAGACTTGTTCCCATTCTTCCTGCATGTGAAGCATGTGATTACTCCACCTCTTCCTTCTCCTCTACCTCTAGTACGAGGAAAAGTGTTGTTGTCAGCATAACCTCCTCTCTGCTCATTATGTTTCCCTCTCTGTTCAGCATATTGTTTCCCTCGTTGTGAACTTCCACCTCTCTCTGTGCGAGTCTGAGGTTTCTTCCATTCCTCCTTGGGATTCTGATATTTGTCCTTGGCAATTGACTTGCCTCTGGGCTGAATTTTGCCTTAGCCCCTCTGACTCTGTTTTCGGCTCAGCTTCTCTTCAGCTTTCAGAGCCATCTGATAAGCATCTTCCATCGTTCGGATGGTTACCATGCTCATCTCATCCTGGATATCATATCTCAGGCCATTCATATATATGGCAACTTTCTCATCATCACTCTCCCGATGACCTGCCCTGATGTTCAGTCGGTAGAATTCCTCAGTGTATTCTTTCACTGTCATCAGCTTCTGCCTCAGGTTCTGCATTCTCCTGAACAGAGTAATTTGATAGTCTCTCGGGATGAATTTTGCCTTCATCTTCGTGATCATTCTATCCCAACTTTTGATCTTCTACTTGCCCTTCCAGCGTCTGTCATCTTGTAGTTCATCCCACCACAATGTTGCATGTCCCTTCAAGCATGTGACAACATGCTTGACTTTCTTGTCCTCTTCGACATCTTCATAGTCGAAGTATGTGTCTAGAGCTCTAATCCAGTCTAGAAGCTCTTTTGCATCCAAGTTTCCCTCGTAAACTGGAATGTCCATCTTTTCTCTTGCACCCATCCTCGCAATAGCTCTGATCAAATGCTCATTTTATGCATCTTCGGCTGCAACTTCTTCTTCGCGTTCAGTCTCAATTTCACTCTCGAAATCATTGAGATCCTCTGCACTGGCTGTGCGTCTTTGCGTTGTCTCCATGTCTTCGAGTCTAGCCCAAAGATCACGCAACTGTCTCTCCATGACTGGATATGTTATCTGCCTGCCTCTTCTCCGCGACATTTCCCTATCCTCTGGATCGGGTGACTGTCTATCTCTCCTTGGCGGCATGGTAAAATCTCTTCCTTCTCTGCTACAGAAATCAAAGAACCTTTCTCTGCTCTAATACCAAAATGATGCAGCACACACCCGCAGGCACATCCTCTCACAGGATATTCTCTTTCATATCGACCCAAAGAACTCAAATGTTCTTCTTTTTCCCTATCAAGAAATATGCACCCACAGAACTTTCGCTCGATCCCCTCTCTGCACTCGAAGGATTGGACATCGCGACTTCGCGAGGTCAGTAGTCGAGCACTGGTGTTTCTAATCCACGAAACCTGATGCAAGTCAATGATGACCCTTCCTTTTCCCTGTCGAGACTTCTTCTATCATGATTTCGCCACTTGCGATGTCAAGCAACTAGCTTTACCATATCCCGACTCACGATATGTTGAAACTCCAATGAGCTCGTTGCTTTGACTTTTCAACGATCCTTTATCTCGTCAGGACTTCGGACTTCGCGGGATCACGAATCCTAATGTCAATATTTCGGGACTTCTCGCTGTGAGACCCCGATAAGGCGTACCACCTGTCCACGTCACCAAATCCTGTGGCCCCACACTGTTTACGTAGTCGTCGGGATATCGCGTATCGCAATATCGCGATTCCCGTTCCAAATCTTCGACTCTTCCCCCACGAAATCTCGATAGGTGACTCCGCGAGTAATCCAACGACCCTGGCTGTCTTTGATCAACGGATCTATCTATCCTGAGCTTTGTACTTTGGGAATACTTCATTGTATCTCCCTTGCACCTCTGCAAGATCTAACAGCCCATGGATTATCGTGAATTCTCCTCAGAGAATACCGACCGTCCGTTCTTCCTGATGAAATCTGCAAAATGACTAAGTGTTCCTCCATGGAACTCGTCCCTCTGCACGCAAACTTACGACGCTTCTTGAATCTTCAAGGCACAACCTTCCTGCGCTTCCCTCTAATGGATTATATGGCCTTATCCCTCCTAATCATTTCCACGACCTTCAAATCCTTCAGGAAAACTCTTGCACACACTCCTTGCGGAAAACCTTCAACCACGTCTAAGTGTTGAAGTCCTTCGACTCTACGCATGCCTGCAGCAGCAGTCTCTAAATGCTTTGCTAAGATTCGCAACCCTGAAGCTTCACTTGGTCTGCGCACTCCTTGCACGACTCCTATGCCCAACTGCACTCCTGGGATGAATGAGAACAAAAGTTGTCTCTATCCGAACCCTCTGTCAATGCACTCCTTGCGGACACTTCAACTGCACTCCTTGCGGACACTTCAACTGCTCTCCTTGTAGGAATTCTCTGGCTCAAATAGAGAAACAATTGAAACTCATTCCTTCTTCCTCTCAGACTCTAATTCAAACATGAAATCATATACATAGCATATAAAAGCAAATGTATAACAGGAAGCAAACATTCATGAGCATATCAACATCAATACATAGAGAACAGACACAAAACCATGAATTTGAATCAAACTCTTCTATTAATTCAAATATCTGTACATGGATGTTCTTACACAGCTCTCTGCATGCTCTTTCTCTTTCTTGATAATGTTACAATGCACAATGAGGGTGTCTATATCCCGTTTTCCTCTTGCGCTCTACAATTGTCTAATCTAGGATTAAATTCTATCTACCTGCATTAACTATCTTAAATGAGGTATAGCTACTAAGGATGAGAGAAATCCGCTCAAGGTCCATTTACAATATACAAGTGCGCTTCACTAAATTTCCACATTAATGTTCGTGCATCAAATTTGAAGTAATTTCAAAATTTGTTCTGGCTTGTCCAGCTGTCTTCCGCTTCTGCGCTGGCTCGCTTGATGTGGGAGATGATCCTGCATCATACTCCCTCACTGGAAAAATCTCATGGCCTACTTTCCATGAGCTCCTGCATGGTCTGTCCATGCCTCTGTATCTCTACTTCAGTCTCCCAGCTGGCATCTTCCACTGGATGGTTCTTCCATTTGACCAAATACTCAAAGTACTGCTTTCGCCTGGTCCTCTTGCTTACTCTCTTGTCCAGTATGCATTCCATCTGCGGTTTATCTGCAACTGGAAATTATTTCATCCATTGGATGACTGGTTGCTCACTTCCAGTCCCTGTTTCTTCAGCTCTGTAGGGGTACAAATCCAAGATATTGAATATTGGAGAAATTTCGATCCCATCAGGTAATTCAATCTCGTAAGAATTTGTCCCAAATTTCTTCAAGACCCTACATGGCCCGATTTTCTTCATATTCAATTTATTGTATGTTCCCCTAGGGAAACTTTCCTTCCTCAAATGTGCCAGAAACAGATCACCAACCTAACACTAAAGTTGTCTCTGATACCGATCGGCCCTACGCTTATACTCCTCACTTGAATTCAGCAGTCGCTCCTTCACCTGGCTGTGAAGTTCCTTCATCGCTTCTGCGAACTCTTCTGCACTAGCGCTCCTAGTCGCAGTCTGTTTTGAATCCCTTAGTTCAGAAATTCCTCTCGGCTGCATGCCATAAACAACCTGAAATGGACTCTGCCCTGTGCTCCTATTCACTAAGTCATTATACGCAAACTCATGTTGTCCCACTGGCTGTGGTGTTCTGTCACCAAGCTTCTACGCAAGTCTCCCAGACTTTTGTTCACCACTTCTGTCTGTCCATCCGTCTAAGGATGATACACTGAACTAAATGCCAGTTAGTTCCCAACTTCTTCCATAAGGTCCTCCAAAAATGCCCTATGAATTTTGTGTCTCGATCCGAAATTATACTTCTCGGCAACCCATGAAGTCGAATGACCTGTTTGAAAAACAGGTTCGCGATGTGAGTCGCATCATTGGTTTTCTGACATGGAATGAAGTGTGCCATTTTGGAAAATCTATCCACCACCACAATGATTGAATCAACACCTCTTTGTGTTCTTGGCAACCCCAATACAAAATACATGCTTATCGCATCCAACCGCCTCTCTGGTATGGGAAATGGTTGATAAAACCCCGCATTCTGCTTCCTCCCCTTCAAATGCTGGCAAACTCTGCATCGGTCCACGAATCTCTTGACATCAGCTCGCATTTCCGTTGAAAAGTATGACTCATTCAACTTCGCGAACGTCTTGTCGTGACAAAAGTGAACTATGGATCCTCCTTCTTCTTAACCTCTGTAAGAAGTTCCTTCCCACTCATAAGAAGTATTATGTTGCTTACCTCCAGTTTCACCTCCTTATCCTTAATCGGAAGCAACATGTGTGTCCTCCCATTCTTTTCTAGGGTGTATGTGTTCATTCTCTCATCATGAATCACATTTCTGTCATATTGCCATGGTCTACCCAACAATAGATGACAAACATCCATAGGAATGAAATCACATAAGATCTTATCATTATATCCACCTATCTTGAATTCAACCAAGCATTGTTTAGTAACAGTTACCTGGTGTCCTTTCTGTAGCCACAAAACTTTATATGGGCTTGGATGATCAGTTGTTTCTAGCTCCAGCTTCTCTACCATCTCTATAGATACGAGATTATCCGTGCTACCACTGTCTACTATGACCTTGCATACCCTGTCCTTGGTCTTGCAAGCAGTCCTAAAAAGTCTGGTCCTTTGGACTGAACTCTCTACCTCCTTCTCGGGTGTCAAAAGGACTTTTCACATCATAAGCGATCTTCCGCCTTCAGCGTCTTCTGCCTCAACATCCTGCCTCTGCGCTTCGGTGATGTGAGCTTCTCTAATGTCCTTATTTTTCTCTGGACACTCATAAGACTTGTGCCCATTCTTCCCACATGTGAAGCATGTGATTACTCCACCTCTTCCTCCTCTACCTCTAGTACGAGGAAAAGTGTTGATGTCAGCATAACCTCCTCTCTTCTCATTATGTTTCCCTCTCTATTCAACATGTTGCTTCCCTCGCTGTGAACTTCCACCTCTCTCTGTGCGAGTATGAGGTTTCTTCCATTCCTCCTTGGGCTTCTGATATTTGTCCTGGGAAACTGACTTGCCTCTGGGCTGACTTCTGCCTCGGCCCCTCCGACTCTGTTTTCGGCTCATCTTCTCTTCAGCTTTTAGAGCCATCTGATAAGCATCTTCCACTGTTCGGATGGTTACCATGCTAATCTCATCTTGGATATCATATCTTAGGCCATTCATATATCTGGAAAATTTCTCATCATTGCTCTCCCGATGACCTACCCTGATGCTCAGTCGGTAGAATTCCTCAGTGTATTCTTTCACTGTCATCAGCTTCTGCCTCAGGTTCTGCATTCTCCTGAACAGAGTAATTTGATAGTCTCTCGAGATGAATTTCTCCTTCATCTTCGCAATCATTATGTCCCAGCTTTTGATCTTCTGCTTGCCCTTGCAGCGTCTGTCATCTTGTAGTTCATCCCACCATAATGTTGCATGTCCCTTCAAGCGTGTGACAACATGCTTGACTTTCTTGTCCTCTTCGACATATTCATAGTCGAAGTATGTGTCTAGAGCTCTAATCGAGTCTAGAATCTCTTCTGCATCCAAGTTTCCCTCGTAAACTGGAATGTCCATCGTTGCTCTTGCACCCATCCTGGCAATAGCTCTGATCAAACACTCGTTTGATGCATCTTCGGCTACAACTTCTTCTTCGCGTTCAGTCTCAATTTCGCTCTCAGAATCACTGAGATCCCCTGCACTGGTTGTGCGTCTTTGTGTTGTCTCCATGTCTTCGACTCTAGCTCGGAGATCACGCATCTGTCTCTCCATGTCTGGATCGGTTATCTGCATGCCTCTTCTCCGCGGCATTTCCCTATCCTCTCGACCGGGTGACTGTCTATCTCTCCTTGGCAGCATGGTGAAATCTCTTCCTTCTTTGCTACAGAAAGCAAAGAACCTTTCTGTGGTCTGATACCAAACTTGATGCAGCACGCACCCGCAGGCACGTCCGCTCACAGGATCTTCTCTTTCCCCTTGGCCCAAAGAACTCAAATGTTCTTCTTTTTCCCTATCGAGAAATCTGCACCCACAGAACTCTCGCACGATCCCCTCTCTGCACTCGGAGGATCGGACTTCGCAACTTCGTGAGGTCAGTGGTCGAGCACTGGTGTTTTGAATCCCCGAAACCCGATGCAAGTCAACGTTGACCCTTCCTCTGCCCTCTCGGGACTTCTTCTATCACGATTTCACCACTTGCGATGTCAAGCAACTAGCTTTACCGACTCCCGACTCACGATATGCTGAAACTCCGATGAGCTCGCTGCTTTGACTTTTCAACGATCCTTTATCTTGTCGGGACTTCGGACTTCGTGGGATCGCGAATCCTAATGTCAATATTTCAGGAATTCGCATTGCGAGACCCCGATAAGGCATACCGCTTGTCCACGTCACCAACTCCTGTGGACCCACACTGTTTACGTAGCCATCAGGATATCGCATATTGCAATATCGTGATTCCCATTTTCAAATCTTCGACTCTTCCCCCACGAAATCCCGATAGGCGACTCCGCGAGTAATCCAACGGCCCTGGTTGGCTTGGATTAACGGATCTATCTATCCTGAGCTTTGTACCTTGGGAATACTTCACTGTATCTCCCTTTCACCTATGTAAGATCTAACAGCCCATGGATTATCCTGAATTCTCCTCGAAAAATACCGACCATCCGTTCTTCCTGATGAAATCTGCGAAATGACTAAGTGTTCCTCCGCGGAACTCGTCCCTCTGCATGAAAACTTACGATGCTTCTTGAATCTTCAAGGAACAACCTTCTTGTGCTTCCCTCCAATGGATTAGAAGGCCTTATCCCTCCTGATCTTTTCCACGACCTTCAAATCCTTCAGGAAAACTCTTGCATGCACTCCTTGCGGAAAACCTTCAACCACGTCTAAGTGTTGAAGTCCTTCGACTCTGCGCATGCCTGCAACATCAGTCTTTAAATGATTTTCTCAGGTTCACAACCCTGAAGCTTCACTTGACCTGCGCACTCCTTGCATGGCTCCTGTGCCCAACTGCACTCCTGGGATGAATGAGAACAAAAGTTGTCTCTATTTGAACCCTCTGTCAACGCACTCCTTGAGGACACTTCAACTGCACTCCTTGCAGGAATTATCTGGCTCAAATAGAGAAACAATTGAAACTCATTCCTTCTTCCTCTCAAACTCCAATTCAAACATGAAATCATATACACAGCATATAAAAGCAAATGTATAACAGGAAGAAAACATTCATGAGCATATCAACATCAATAGACAGAGAACAGACACAAAACCATGAATTTGAATCAAACTCTTCTATTAATTCAAATATTTGTACATGGATGTTCTTACACAACTCTTTGCATGCTGTTGCTCTTTCTTGATAATGTTACAATGCACAATGAGGGTGTCTATATCGCGTTTCCCTCTTGTGCTCTACAACTGTCTAATCTAGGATTAAATTCTATCTACCTGCATTAACTATCTTAAATGTCGTCTACCTACTAAGGACGAGAGCAATCCGCTCAAGGTCCATTTACAATATACAAGTGCGCTTCATTAAATTTCCACATTAATGTTCGTGCATCAAATCCGAAGTAATTTCAAAATTTGTGTTGGCTTGTCCAGCTGTCTTCTGCTTCCGCACTGGCTCGCTTGATGTGGGAGATGCGCCTGCATCAATTTTTAGCGTGTGCTGTTTGTTTTCCTTAGAGGACTCTAGATTGGTTATTTCTTTAATGGCGTTAGTTCCCAGAATGACTAATGAAGGAACCCCTGCTCCAGGGGAACCTTTTGTTTTTCCTTCTTATGGAAACATTGGTCCTCCTCACATCTCTACTTTGAGCCTTCCAGGTCTCACGATTGGATTGTCAGTGTGGTTGTTTTCCACTCAGGTAATCCCGAATGCAGTAAGTGCTTCGATCGTAAGCACTTCCCCCCATGAGCATCAACCTCATGTTGATCCTTCACCTTATTCACCAGTAAGGTATTCTTCGCCTTCTTCGCTTGCAATGTCGCCTTCCGTTTCATCTTCTTCGTCGGGTGAAAGTTCTGAAGCTAACCTGGTGAATAAGAAGAAGAAGAAAAGAAAGATTAAGAAGAAGAAAGATAAGCGAGGGTCAAAACATCCGACCATTTTCAAACATGTTGGAAAACAACCAGTTACTGTTAATCGTGCTAGGAGTGTTGATGATGTCAAGATCACCCAAACAACCCATAAGCCCAAGTACCCTTGCAGGCTTTGTAAGGGTAGCCATATTCTTAAGGATTGTCCTGGTCTATCTAAGGTTATAGAAGCATGGTCTACACACCCTCGCCAACCCATGTCGTTAGCCTCTGAACAATCTGCTGATGACCCCCCATCAACCAGTCATGATACGGTTGGGAAGAAGAAAAGTAGAGTCAAGTTCCCCTGTATGTTATGCAAAGGGAGTCATCTCACTCACCTTTGTCCTCATATGGATGAAGCCTCGAAATTACTGGAATACATGATTGTTTCACAACCTCAACTTCCAGTTGCTTACCGTAAGATTTCTCTCAATCCTCCAATAGTTGATGGAATGATCACTCTGGTCCCTTCACCGGTCAATCCGGTTGATCATGTCGTCAATTTGTTCACGTCCTTAGTTGAACCAGTTGACAAAGTGGTTGATCCGATACCATCCTCGGTCAATCCCACTCTCCCCTTAGAGAGTGAAACTAAAGCGGTCGATCCGATACCATCGTCGGTCGATCCCACTCTCCCATTAGAGAGTGTCAACCAAGTGGTCGATCTGTTTCCATCTGTTGACCCCATTCTCTCCTTGGAGAGAGAAACTCAAGTGGTCGATCTGATCTCTCCATCGGTCGATCCTACTCTCCCGCTAGAGAGTAAACCCAATATTGCCCATGTTTTTCTCGTTGATACAGAATTTACCATGCCGGGGGCTATTCCTCCTTCTTCGGTGGAACCCCCTCCAAGTTGTGAGGCCATCCATTTTGATTGGGGTGTGCTAACTCAACCTCGTCTTCCCTCTCACATTCCTTTCCAGATTACAGTGCAGGTTTGTGGTCTAGACGTTCCTCAAACGCTGATAGATGAAGGTTTGTCAGTTAGTATTTTTTCCTCTATTGCTTGGAAACCCTTGGGTTATCCTCCAGTTGCATCGGTTACGCAGCATCTATTAGCTTTTAACAGAAGAACTAGTCAACCTTTAGGGACCCTTCCTCAGTTTCCTGTAACTTTGGGAGGGAAAATTGTCTTCATTGATTTCATGGTAGTCCAAGACCCCTTGGATTTTTCTTTACTCCTTGGGCGAGATTATGTCTATGCCATGAAAGCTATTGTGTCTACTCTTTTTAGTGTGATATATTTCCCTCACGATGGACGATTTGTGACTATTGATCAACTTTTATTCATTGACCTTGACTGGATTGCTTACCTAAATGGTTCCTATATGCATACGGTATTGCCCCCGCCACGGGTCAATTATGTGACGTTGTCGCCCATGGCTTCAACTTCTGATGACTTAGATCCAGTAGTTGACATGGTGATCTCTTCTATATGGTTGTTAGAGCTTGATCTCTTTCCTCCTGTCATGACCCTCGACATGGTGTCCTTCCAGAGTGTGTTTCTACCTTCCATTGAAGAACTCTTAGAATCCATGACCGAGTTTTGTCCCTTGACATGGTGTCATTCCAGAGCATTGTCCTCTTGGAATCCATGATCAAGAAGAGAGACTTTTGAGGATAGTTTTTGCGTCTTTGAGGCAACCTCGTTAAAAAATGAAACAGAGGTCTTTGAGCATGGTTTTCTGATTTCAAGATCGTTAAAAATGAAACCACTTCCGAGGATAGTTTTTGCATCTCTGAGGCAACCTTGTTAAAAAATGAAACAGAGGTTACGAGCATAGTTCTTGTTTTTATGTCAATCTCATTAAAACATGAAATAGTTTTCCCCCTCTCTATTTGAGTCAAGTCCTTCATCTAGTATTTGAAGATTCATTTCATTCTCCTTTGCAGTTGAATGAAACGAAGCTTGGGGGGCATTTGCCTCAGCCTCTGGACTTCATGCTGAAGAAGAGCCGCTAGTTTCTTAAGTTGGGGGCTAAGTACCAACCATGTGTTGGGAAGTTACAAGCATAGTTTTCTATGGTTCAATCTTGTGTAAAAATGAAACCACTTACCTCAAGCATAGTTTCCTCTAGTTCAAGCTTGTGTAAAAATGAAACCAGATCCAAGCATAGTTTTGTTTAGTTTTTAAGCTTGTGTAAAAATTAAAATCTATCCCAAGCATAGTTTTGTTTTGTTTTAAAGCTTGCGTAAAAATGAAAAAAATCCCGAGCTTAGTCTTTGTTCTTTCTCATGCTCGTAAATACATGAGAATAAGTTACCGAGCTTAGTCTTTGTTTTTTCTCATGCTCATAAATCAATGAGAATGTAACCGAGTATACTTTTATCACTTTTTCAGACTCGTAAAGGTTATACAAAAAAGGAACCCCCTGGAGTTCTCTTTAAGCTCTTTTTAGACTCTCTAAACATGAAAATATTGTCGAGTGATCTTGTTCTTTTCACGCTCATTAAAGTATTTGAAGAAAACATTTGTTGAGCGATAGTTTATCTCTTTTTCGGTCTCATCAGACTACTTTATGAAAAAGGAACTGAGAGATTTCTCTTTTAAGTGTTTTTCTAGACTCTATAATCATGAAAAACCTCCAAGTTTTATTTCTTTGGACTCGTTAAACAAACATCGAAAGACCCATATGGGACCGAACCACTCCTTCCTAGGGTTCGTTAAACATACTCTGAGGGACTCGTCTGAAGGATGAGCTTACATTACAAGCATATGTTATCCTCCTCAAGCTTGTGTAAAAATAAAGAGGTACTCGCCAGAAATGGTGGGGGAAAAATTGGGAAAGAAATGTATCTAAACCTGTATTCTGTTGAAGAGTCACTTTTGAACATGACACCCTTTCACTCGCCTTGTGTCTAGGTTGGAAAGTCCACTTGTCTCCTGATCATACTCCTATAAGATTACAAATTGGTCTGTGATCCTTGTTGTTGAGTCAGTATTTCCAAGGCAGTTGTCGTGTCGTCAATATGTTCAAAGAAAAATTCAACCTGGAAATCCTTCTATTGTGTCGGCCATTTTTGCAGTCTTTAAGCCTTCTATTGCGTCAGCCATCCCTAAGTCAGTCCCGAATCACTTGTTACTCTAATCTACATCAAATCTTGTTACTTGTTTCATGTCATTGATGTGGGATACATTAAGGCCCTCCTGTGACGAGTCTTTTCCTATCAACTTCAACTCATTAGCCAGGAATTATACTTAGAAACCAATTGGTACCTTGGAACTTGCATGCCTCAATGGCAGGTTTCCTCGCTTTCGACAGTGGGTTTTCATTATTGACCCCTGATCGAGAGATTCCGCTGAGTGTTCGACTTCAGCTCATTTATTCACATTCTTTGGATTGTACTAGTGTACCTTGGGAGTCATTGACATTAATGGTGATTTCCCTCTCACTTGTCAATGGTATACACTAATGACCGGTAATCAAGTGGTTTCTACCATGTTCGACTTCAGCACATGTATTCACATGGTTAGATTCGTACTATAGAGTGGTGGAGATGAAAACCCTGGATATTTTCTGATAGATCCAGGTTGCGTTGGAGTATATTCAGTGTACTGTTGCATAGATACACATTGTATGTCTGGTGGCCATGTTCAAATTTGAGTCTTTAACACATAGATCCACAGTGTATTTTTGGTGGCAATGTTCAGATTTGAGTCATATCGGCATGGATCCACAGTGTATGTTTTGTGGCCATGACCTATCTTACTTGACATGGATCTTCGCATGTCGGAATTTATGCTTTGAGTCATTTGTATTCTGAGTATGGGAATGCCTACCTCAGTGATGATATTTTATTGTACTATATTTCCTTGTTTGTTGGCATGTTTCCGACCGACTGTTCCTTGTTCCCTACACACACTCGACAAAGTATTTCAGCTATCACTCTGTTCTAACTTCATACTTTGGTGGGCTCTCTATTACACATTATTTTCGTCATCCCTATGACTGTTAATGATGTAAACCTATTTGTTGCCTTCATAGGGGTCAGTGGCCTGAGTTCCTGAAGAGAGAAGGGAGAAGAACTTTTCCTGAGAAAAGAAGTTGCATTTTCCCTTGTAAAAACCTTGTTAAAAAGGAAGTTCGCAGGTTGCTATATAGGTAGGGTGCGAGAATGCTCGATTCTCGCAGGTTGCACCATAGCTAGGGTGTGAGATGTTCGCGGGTTTCTCTATAGGCAGGGTGCGAGAATGCCTACACGTGGGAAAAACAAGTGTTTTCTCGAATCTTCTAGAAGGAGAAACTTCCATGGTGAGGTGGAATCCAAATGGTTTGGATATTACTCGCTTTCATGATTTAGTGGGATCATCCTAACCTCCTCACCTTATCCTCTTCAACTTATAAAAGGAGAGGAGCTCTCATGGAGAAATTTAGCTTTGGTTAGCTTTGGAGATTTTGGGATTAGCTTGGATTGGATAGATCTTTGGAGATTTTTAGCTTGGCTAGATGAGCCACTTTGTCAAGATAGATTGTGAACATTATCAGATCTATGCTCTCAGAATTTTTGGAGTGAAAGTGTGTGGGGAATGAAGGAGAGTTGGAAGGGACCTTACGACATCAAGGCCATGGTTGTAATCTCTCTTTCACATTTAATATGATACAGTAATATGATTCTTTCCTATAAAGCTTGTTGTGTTTTATTGTATGATTCCTTTCTCACATACATAGGTTTATATTGAGTTTATGCTATTGCTATCACTTTGGTTGGTTGCGTTCTTTTGTAGGATCATCATTGTATGATCGTTGGAATGGAGCTAGGATGGCGATAGCGAGAGGAAGCGAAATTTAAACGGTATGTCACCCATCCCTCTTTAGTTAGTAAATTCAATATTTAAAACTTAAGGAAAGCGTCATGTTCTAGTGTGTTTTGTTCTAGATCTAGGTGGATCTAGGGATATCAGTTAGTGTCTGCACCTACCGATTAGTCCAATAACACCATATGCCTCCAACCTTGTGATCTAATGATCGTTGGGTGACAACTGTCATGAAGGGTGATGACTAATACTAGGGGCAACTTTCAATTCAAAGCTAGGAATGACCTGGCCCACATCAAGTGAAGGAATAAAATTAAGAAGGTACATGTGTTGTCCCATTCCATGTCAACAAAAATGCATCCATTCACTGGGAACACTAAAACCCGACAAATCGATGACTCCACTAAATTAGGGTTCACGGTTTACATGATGAATTGATGATGGAAGAAAGTGGGTGTGTGAGTCAAATTTGAGTCTAGAAAACGCTCCTATATCGTTAAGGCATGCGAATAGTCTATCCATGTCAAATTTCACTACATTCAGAAATAGTTTGAAAAACTTTCAACGTTGGCCCCATTCACATTTTGAATTGATGATGGACATACCTACATCGTTGGTATGATTAGGCACAGTTGCGTAGAGCTGCATTTGGTTTCGAGAATAGTTCATTCTTTACTAAACAAGGGAAACCATGTGAAGGTGGAAGCTCTAATTATCCCCACCCCCCTCACATCACTCTCAATTTCCCCATATTACCTAATTTGAAATTTTAAAGAACATGTATCATATACTATATTATAAAAAATAAAAACATATAAAGATCATATAAAATATATAAACAGATACCTCTTATTTTCAACAATTAAATATCAATCATCTTCTTCTTCATCTAACTCAACATTTGTATCAGGATCTGGTTCAGACACATTCCTATCAACATCATCATCAACGTCATTTTCTCTACTATAGTTATCGATATCGTCAATGAGATCGTCGTCTCCTACATTTGGATGATCAACTTCTTCGTCTGACACATTGACTACATGAGCCACCTGCTCCAGATCTGCATAATCATGATCTTCTTCCTCGTTAATATCTTCATCCTCGGCTACATGATTATACTTTACTGGTCTTCCTCTTGGATCATATCTAACAACGTATGACAAACTTGCTTTACCAGGTACCTATGAGTAAAATACTTACTCACATTGACTTGGAAGAACATAAGGCTCTGTACCCGGTTCAAATTCCCTTGTATTAACCATGGTAAATGTTGGGCTCCGGATTTATAACATTTTCTTGTTGTTTCTTGAAGATATTAATTACTCTCCTGAATACTTTTGTTTAACAAAGGGCATTCTTTCTATGCTATTCATGTTCTGTTACACATATATGTTCCATTGCAGACAGAAAC